>VDFB02263904.1:0-42639 GCA_007258455.2 Sequoia sempervirens
GTTAAGTTTGATGAGCCGACACAAGGTCATAAGAATGGAAATGACAAGTGAGGTCTTGGATATGAGAAAGAAGAAAGTTTCGGATCTGGACAAAGGAATTTCAAGCAAGTAAATCTGATGAACAAAGCAAAAAGACATCCGATAAGACAACCTAATGCTCAAAAATTTAATGGTAATTTTTTTGGTTGCGATAAATTTGGTCATATGGTTGCTCAATGTAGAAGTAAAATGAAATCAAGTGATCCATCATTCTCCGGTCAGTGTTTCAATTACAATAAGTTTGGTCATAAGTCAATTGAATGCAGAAATATGTCAAACAACTCTGTCAATAGAAGGAATGTTAAATGTTATACCTGTGGAAGATTTGGGCATATTGCTAACCAGTGCATATCGAGAAGAAATCAATGGAATGACTAGTATGGACAAGGAAATGTTGTGTGTTTCAATTGCAACAAATATGGTCACATTACAAGATTCTGTAGAAACAAAAATATGGATAGAAGAGGTCTGACATACAAAGGCAAAAATACGCAAAAAGATGATAAAGGAAAAGGGAAAGTGACTATGGATGAAATAAGAGATCAAATGAAGAAGACATGGGTGAAGAAGAGTCCCTATGTTGCAGGAAATGAGCCAGCACCAGAACCTGTTTTTGGTAATTCCTCTGGGAATTAATTTTAGGCCTCTGGCCTAGGGGGAGTTGTCAAGAAAATCCTTCAAACCCCCTGCCGGTAATTAACTCTGGGATGTGGATGAGTACAGTGGTTGCACTGATGATCTACAGATGTTGTTGAAACAGTTGGAAAGGATATTATGTTGAGTTGAAGGTTCGCATAAGTTTTTGTTTGATGACTAGGAAAACAAGGTATCTGGATAAGTTAGGGCAAAAGCATTTATTACAAAAAAAGTTAAGTGTGTGAGTTATAAAAGGCAAGTTGAAACCCTTATTTTCCACTTTATATCAAAGAAAAGAAGAAGGAGAGCACTTTGCATCAAAATTTTGAAAGCATACTCAGTGGCAAAACCCTAATCTATCAAGTACTTCAGTTGTATTGAAATTTTAGTCTAGTTTGGTGTGCGGTTGAAGAACTTATTTTCAAGACATGTGTACAAAAGGTAAAATGGAACAAATCAAAGAAATGATAAACCTAGATGAGTATAGTAGTGAGAAGATTAGAGCTGCAAGAAACATGTTGTCACACGATCAATTGAAATGGTTGAAAGAAGCAAAACACAAAAGCTTGGATATTTGGAGTGAATTCCCCTATTTCGTAAATGTAGAAATGGTCAAGTTTATTTTGGACAAATTGAATGATGATATTCTGACTATGGATAAATCCTACCACATCTCAAAAGAAGTGATTGAAATTGTAATTGGGTTGTGCAAAATTGGGGATGTGCCAAGGAAGAATTCAATTTGAAATAAAGAAGTTGAAACCCTAACTAGAGTAATTGGAGATCAAAGGGAATTGATAATTTCCACAATTAAAGACTCAGTTACAAGGTACATTGCACATGGAATATCCTACAATATATTTTTCAAAAACATAGAAGGTGCAACTTTGGCAGGTGTTGTTTACATTTCACACAAGATGATAATGGAAGATCAGGATTTTGCTCTTTACGGATTACTGAAAGATCAAATAATGGAGAACGTGCAATTGACAAAGAAGGCAGATTACTCTTTCAGGTTTGGTATTTTGGTCATATGCCTTGTGATGTATTTTTTGCTTACCCCTGAACAACAACATAATATGGGAAGAGAATGAACCAGTTTGCAAGCAGATTTACATATGCTCTAACAATTCGGCAAACTGTGATCAAGTCTATGAAAATTTCTTTAAGGGTTTGCTAAGGAATTTTGGGTCAATTGGTATTTCTATTCCAATAAGGTCACTTGAAGTTGGTTCTTCCTTCGGTGAGATGGAGAGAAAGAAGAAAAGAGCAAAATAAATTGCTATTTGTACTCCACTAGCATGCAAGACTCCAAGAGTTGAAGGGAAAGGAAAAGAACAAGTGATCGTGGACATACCGGATGAGGAATCTGATAAGGAAACTGAGGACACCCTAAGAAAAGAACTGGAAATAGTTGAACTAGAACAAGAAAATGAAATGATAGAAGAAAGTGAAGGAGCAGGTGATTTAACCAAAGAAGAGCTAATATAGCTTATTCATGAGGAAGATGGAATGCAGAAAATTGGGAACATATGGTCTATCAGACCTTCATATGAGTAGGACATGATCTTAAGTGTACTAAGTGCTCATCTTGTGGACAACCATATCAAATTAGAGAGTTTACGTAATACATTGCCAGAAGATATGATTGAATGCATCAAGGAAATCATGGACTCTGAGTTTTAGAACAAGGAAGAAGAAGTAATCCTGCACCTAAAGAAGCAGTATAGATTGTCACTTACCAAGCTAAAAAGGCACATGAATCAACTAAGGCAATGCATATGCACAAAAAACATCTATAACTATTGTATTCGATGGCCTCATGCAATCAACAAGTACAAAGAAAACCTGGAACAAATTGAAACAAAGTTGAACAGTATTGGACAAAATTTTAACATGTTTCAGGATCAAGATGGTGCAGTTAAGAAAAGGATTTAGGAATTGTATTCAGAGCATACAAAAGTTCAAATCACCAAAGACAAGATTGTTGACACCTTTTGGAAAGTGAAGGACATAATAGAATGCAGACTAGAACAATTAATTGAGATATTGAGGAAAGGAGAAATATTAGAAGAAGGCATCACCATTCTGAAATCCCTCATCAAGATTAGCAACCGGACATCGGAAAACAACAACATGACCATAATCACCAAGATTGCAATGGAAGCATTGAAGAAGTTTCTTCCTAAGATGAAAGAAAAATTCAAAATAATCTTCTAACCAAATAGCGGTTGTATGTCTTCAAAAATTTTGAATCAATTTTTGCATAAGTTTTTGGTTACACTTCATAGGGGGAGAAAGAAAATCTTTTATTATCTTTTTTTCATTGATGTCAAAGCGGGTGAGAGAGCGGTGAAAAATGCCTTATCAAACTCAAGGGGAGTTTTGTTAGCTATGGCTTTTTGAAGTTTTGAAGGTTCTGACACTTATTCATTTTTCACTAGGTGTTGCCATCAATGCCAAAGGGGGAGATTGTTGGCATATGGCTTCTAGTGTTGTCATTGATGGAAACCTAATTCATTGATCCGGTCCACACTGCAATATCTGACCATACCGAAATACAGAGTAAAGAACAGGGTATCCGGCTGAAGTTGAAACTGTCAGTCTATTTGCATTTACTAGTTTATCAGTTTGGATTGTGGATCTCAGGGAAGGTCGATGGGTATCTAGAATGTCTTATCCTCAAGTTTTGTGTTGTCATATCAAGTGGTGTATGAGTTGGGAAATCCGGTCATTCGATTTTTTGTTCAACAATGTTAGAAGGCCGACTAAGTGAATGAGGGATGTTGCAGATGTTCAAGGTGAAATTATTTGGAGTATTTTCGTATTGAAGATTTTTTTTTGGGTCCTCACTATGCTATGGCCGACTTTGGTGGATGCACATTAAATGTTGTTTATGATTTGATTTGATAGTTGGTAAATATTTCTTATTTTATTGAAGTCGACATGGAGCGATTGAATCCTTGGTAGTGGATATATATAAGAGATCAGTTATTTCATTTTGGTGTGTGTGTGTGTGTGATGTGTTGATGTTTTTTGAGAATATTAGAAGAGTAGTTGAGCATTTATGCACAGTTTCACTTGTGTAGTAGAGGATTTTGTGAAGAAAATTAAGACAGAACAAAGCAAAGTGTTGAATCAGATAGAAGGCCTAGAATCTGATCTATAAGTCTAACTGGAACTGTAATCAGGCATTTGTAGATGCTACTTTCTCAGTTCAACCTTTTGATGTAATCCAAATCTATGTAAAGCAGTGAGCCTTCCTAATTTTGAGCAGTGAGCTCTAGGTAGTGTGCTTGAATGCAAGTGCATTCCCAATTTGTAATCATTTACATTTGAGTAGTCAAATAGTGGATTGACCTCTACTATGGTTTTTCCCCTAACAGGGTTTCCACATAAAAATCCTTGTGTTATGGTGTTGTGGCTTATTGTTTTATGTCATGCATATTTCTTTTGATTGAATGTTATAGGCACTTGAGAGATCAGATTAATAAAGTTAAAAATTTCACAACACTGATTCACCCCCCCTCTTAGTGTTGCTTGATTCCAACAGTCTAGTCTTGCTTGTCGCTAATGTTTCACAGAGAAATAAACTATTGGGCAAGCCTTAAGTATTTTCATTCTTCTCTTACAAGTCCTCGAAATAAGGACACGTGTCCAAGAATTGTTTGAAAGAAAAGAAAGTGTCCTCATTAGCGAAGGAATTTCAAATTCCCATAATCACCAATTTTTTGAGATCAACAACACATTAAAAAATGGAGAATGACTACCATTGGTTGCGCATTCAAGCATATAAGGACATTAATGGCTAATTTGATCTATATCTACCAAATTATTGAGGATATTGGCTTAATTTCCTCATCTTTCATTACTCAAAGAAAAAACACAAAGTATTTGAGCAAAATTGTTGTAGAATTTTGGGCGACCAAGGGTTTTCACAACAAAATTAGGGTTTTTTGCTAACAAAAAACAAGTAATTCCAAAGTTGCACACATTTTGAACATAAATCGGTGATTGTTAGCTCTATTAAAGATTCAAAGGATATTTTAAAGCTTAGGGAGGGTGGTATTGTGAGAAATTTTACATAAATCTTCTCTGAAGTGTAAAATTTCAAAACCCTAGTTTTTCTAGTATTAAAACCCTAGATTGAAAATTATGGCTGGTACTTGAAGGAGTATCAAAAGGGGGTTAGATGAAGATATAATGGCTTCATTTACATGATCAATTAAGAGGCCTAGAATGGTGTAAGGGTCTAGGATCTTATTTGATAGAATTTTTGATAAAAATGAAAATTGTAGAGACCCTATAATTTTGACTTGGGGATATGCCCTATTTAAGCATGCCTTCTAAAAAGCCCTAATGAACATGCCTATCTATAACATATGGAGATTAGAGCAAGGGATTTTGGTGGTGCCTAATGTATTTGTAAATGTCAACCTAATTAGGGCAAATGCACAAGCATACAACCTTGAGAAGAAAGCATTGTTTTCATGGATTGGTAAATTCATGATGCCCTTGGATAGAGCTTACATTTGTATGGTTTTCAATCTAAACCATAATTCTCAATTACCTATAGAATTGGGTTCCCTCACTAGAGAATACCAGAGGCACAAGGACAATTATAGGGTAAAATGGCTTCCATATTTTAGGCTTAGAGGGCCTCATAGAAAACTAAGAAGGTTTACCAGTGGAGACTTGGAACATTTTGGCTATGAAATCTTTGATGACTAATTTGTAAAGACATAATTTTCATTATATCAAGTTTTGGGATTGGATAGGAATATTTAGATGCTAGTTCATCTTATGGTATTAGTTGTGGACATTCAGAGCATAGATGTGAAAAAAACCATATGACTATGTTGGCTACATTGCAAAAGAGATTCACAAATGCTTGAGTTCACTCAAGAAAGACAACAACATAGTACATTGCAAATGGTAATCACTTTTGTGTTACATTATTTTGTTTAGTGGAGAGGTATATGGTCCCTACATATGCAAATTAGGGCCATGGATGATCAAGAAAGAATGCTACTAGTCTAGGAGTGGACTTATATTTGGGATAAGGATGTGAGAAGTCCAATTATTTTATTTTTAGTTGTTCTTTGTCAAAATAATTCTAAAAAACTTTGGATTTCATGTGGATTGGAGATTATCAAGTGAGATAAGGCAATTTTTTAGGCCAAAGGACCTTCTTCCAGAAAAAGGGATCAATCACAACTAGGGTGATTGGTTCTTCTATGAAAATTCTATTATAAATAGAGTCTATGGGTCCTCGGTTGCACCTTATGTGCTCTCTAGAAGTGTACCAAACCAAATTTCCTTTTTGGAGATCATTTGGCAATTGAATGAGTCTAATAGGACTCACGTTAGGAATAATAAGAAGCATGCCATTCTCCCTTCTATAGTTGTATTTTTAGATTTCTCAGTGATATCAAGGGATGGAATGGAGTTACTATATGGAAATTTGCTACCTTATAAAATAAGGGTACAAAAGATTAGGAGGTGTGACTCAGAACATTTCATCAATGGTCAAAGAATCATTTTTAAACTAACACCCTTCTCACATGAATATTGTTGAACACCTAGAATACTGAGAGGGAGGTGAATCAGTATTCACTAAAATTTATTAAATTTATCAACTTAAACATGTATCCAAAGCATCTCATCAAACTTGCAGAAATGGAAAAGAAAAACTGAAGCATGCATCACATCAATAAACACAAGAACACCATATTTACATGGAAAATCCTTGGAAGGGAAAAACCACTGTGAGGATTAACTCTCAATATAATATAACTAGTTACAATGAATTATAAAATGGAGGACTCATTATCCATAAAGAATGGCTCACTGCCCAAAGGACTCACTATCCAGAATAGAAAAGAGACTAGAAGAAGGACTCACTGCTAGATTTTTAACTCGTAACAATGCATCTGCAACATGCTGAAGATACAATTCCAATTACACTTAGAAAAATGACTTTACACACTTCATACTTCACCACTATCACCTTGCACACTTCACTCTACATCACATCTCTCTAACAATACATACATCCTTCACACACTAAATCAACCCTCTATATATACCACAAACACCCACAACATCAATTAGGTTAGCCTAATTACATGAAATGTGTAACACCATGATCTGTTAGCACAAAACTCCATCACAAACACCTTGTAGAAGGAATCAAAATGTGTTCTTCATCAAAATAGGTTGGCATGATCTATAATTACTCCCATGAATCCACTCCTTACATAATCCAACTCCACACGACTCAAACCCCTTTGGCCGACACCTCACAACAAAACTAGTGAAGCAACAACTGAATAAACCAACTTTTCATTCACAACTCGACATGCGGACCACCAAATCATTTGCCACTTGGAGGGAATGAACTTATGACATCCTCAAACACTTCCTCAAAACCATACAACATAATAACCATCCACGGTGGAATGCAAAGCATTCCAATATGTACTTTGCACCTATAACTCTGCTTCTACTAAGCATGATGCTATATCATTAATATCTTTAACTGCGAAAGACATACAACCCTAAAAATATAGATATAGAAACCTTCAATACATAGCATTATTACCTTAGAACTGCATGATAAAATTATGCAAAGAAAAGCAATGTAGAACACAAAACTATTGCTTTGTTACTTACTACTCCTGTCTTGGACTTAGGCAATTTTCACCAAAACACTTGGTCTTCTATGGAATTCTTTGGACTGTGTACATACAAATGCATCATCACGTCTAGAATGGGTTGTCATCAATGACAACACCATATATTGTAATGCTCATGTTTCCAAAAAATATGACATTGTGGAAGATTTGATTAGAAATTATTCCATATAGAATGAAGTTGCAAAAAGAAGAGCATTATGGGTAAAGATCCAGATGGCTGAGGCCAAGAGGAAGTAGGAAGATCCATCATTTGAGGGATAATTCTTACTCATCGAGGATCCTATAATGAGGACAATGGTAATATTGGATAATTCCAATGAATTACTTTTAAATGTACCAAGTCTCCCACCAAGTGCTCCTCTCCACTTCTAGAAGGGATATACCACCAAGTCCCCAATAGGTTACCCCCTTGCAAAAAATTGACCTCTCATATGGACCTTTGGTTAATTATCCTCTAGGCCCATATAAGATCTATGATGACACAAGCATAGTTCAAGTGATGCATCCTCCACCTAAGGTCATAATTGAAAGACCCATAGATGATAGATCGTTTATAGATTTTGAGACCAATGGGAAGGTTGTGGATGTCATCAGAGCTCAGGATTGCACTAAATTCATGCAAGATAATAAATTCATCATACCAAAAGAGTTTAAGGGATTTGTCCTTAAAACAAAGGAGAAGAACTACAACATAGGGTATTAGACAAAATCCTCACAGAAAAGGAGAAAAAGGAAATAATTACAAAATTTTGCAACAATGTAAAAAATGAAATGGAATCTATGACCCCTCAAAGGGGTGGAGAATCAGTGAGAAGTGTGAGATGCCTTCTCTTACCAGGATGGGACATATTATCTACTATTGTATTTGACACCATCAAAAGACAAGGGGGAGAAGACCCAATTTTGAGTTCAAAGGAGCAAGCTAAGACCCTATACTTTGGGTCTGGTTTCAATCCAAGGCATGATACTTTGGCAATTTGGTCTATTTTTCCAGACCAACAAACCCTAAGTAATTAATGATCCCAGTGAGCTCATTGGAAATATGATAGTCAGAAGATTAGCAGGAACAAATACCACCCAAGTAGTGTCTGTCATAGTGAATTCAACCCTATTCACAAAGGCAATTTAGTGAAGAAATTACAAGGGGACTTGGATAAGGCAAATGCCATAAATTTTAAATTGTAGGAGCAATTGAATATGGCCACAAGATTGCTACCTCCACCACAACCAATAATTGAATTCCAAGGATCATAAGAAAAGGATAACTTTATCCTTTAGGTCAAATTATTGAGAGAGAAGCTCAAATAGAGCAAGGAAGAGGCCAGAGAAGAAAAGGAGGAAGCAATACAAAAAGTGTTTGATTTGGTTGACAACATTTTAGGTTACAAGTTGTCAAACATTTTGAGTTAGGTAGAAAAAGTGTGAGAAAACTACACAATATTAAGGGATGCATATATTAGCCATACTCAAACATGAGTTAGGCCAAAATGCTTTTAGATCAGCTGGGCCCTAGGAGTTTCATTATTAAAGATTATTGCTAGAAGCTCAAAGTTTGATTGTAGTATAATTTCTGATGTTTTTGGTAAATTAGATTTCTTGGATGACATTATTAGTCATAATGGAAAATATAGGAATCTTATGAAAAGGGAATTAACTACCTTTGAAGGTTTTGAAGAGTTCCACATGCCTCCTATTTTGAGTGAGGGAGAGATCGAGCCTTGTAGAGGGTGAAGATCAAGTTTTGCTAACATTCTCACTCCCATGTATAATAAGATAAATCAAAATGGTGAGGTGGATGCAGAGCAACTAAATATAAGTATGGATTTGCTCTCCAAGCTAGAGTACAACATGAAGGGTTTCTTTGACATGGTGCTAGTTTTGATAGGTGATGACTACAAGGCACATGTGGTTAAGGTTAACAATTTCCCCCCACCTAGAGGTGACATGTCAGTAGAATAGGATAAAGAAAAAAAGAAGGATAGTGCATAGATTTGAGTTGTTTTTCAATTTATCATCACCAACCATCATAAATATAGCATCAACAAACAATGATGGGGGTGCTAGAAATGTCTTGTCACCATCAAAGAGCAATTTTGAAGAAATCAAATCCATACGCTAATGTAAATGATCTAAAAGATCTTCAACCATTTTTTGGATGGTTATTCCATGTGTATATGTATTTTGTCCTTTTGTAAATAGTGCCATCACTTAGTTTTGTCTTTAGTGACTTATGCAATGAATGAGGTTTTTTTCTTGTCGCTTCCCTTGTGTCTATAAAACAAAATTTCTAGCCTCATTTTAAGGATTATGAGTCCTTTGTCTTTGTAGTCTCTATATAGAATTAAGTTTTGTATAGTTAGGTCTTGTGAACCAAGATCCCAAACCTGCATAAACACAGGAAACAAACATCATTATTAGATCAAATTCAAGTTAGTATCATGATTCCCCAAGAAATCCATTTGAATTGCAAAGGAAGAGAAATGAAATGAAGAACATAAACAAGCATAAACCAAAGATATTAAATCCTATTCAAATGCAAAGAAAACTCTTAATCTCTTGGGGGAGTTGGTGCCAATTTGATGTGGAAATTTGCCCTTTCCCAACTCCTATGAAAGCTTTGATGATTTGATGAGGATGTGATCCACTTTGTTGAAGATTGAAGTATACTCCAAGATAAAAATCTGCATAACCTAGCTAGAACTTTGATGAAATGGATGAGAATTGCTATGATTGAGTGTGGATTTGAGTATAGTAAGTTTGCTCAAATTGTGGATGATAAAATGAGGAATGAAGCCTCCTATTTATAGAATGACAAGTTGGAGAAATGCCCAAAATTAAGCAATGTGGGACTAACATTCAACCAATGGCAAGGTGCCACTTGTCAAGAGATGGATGGATGAAGGATGTGCACATTTTGATGAATGTGCCCATAAATGCAATTAGGTGATATTTGAAATTAGTGAAATGACATGTAAGAGGGAAAAGGAATGTCTTAAATGCCACTTGACTCAAGGAAAAATGACTTATTAAGTGAAGTTAATGTCTTGTTGGAAGGACAAAGTCCACTTGGATTTAAATTCAAATTTGAGACAATATTCCTCCATTATGCCATGTTGAGAGAAAATAGGGATTTATTTAATGAATTAAATCTATTTTCATGTGCAAGTGGCAAAAGCTAGAGGATGGGACATTAATTAGAATTAAATTAATCAAAGGTTAATTAATTTAATGAGAGATTTGATGATGTGACAAATTTGACTTAGATTTATGGGTTTGTTTAAATCAAAGATGAGAAGAATGTGATTTCAAACTTAGTTAAATAAATATTTTGTTTTATTTAACTAAAGGGGATGATTGGTTAGCTTAAATTAAACAAGGTTCAATTTATTTAATTTAATAGATAGACCTTAGAGATTCAATCAAATAAAGGGAATTATTTAATTGAATATGGACATAGGGTTAATTAGATTAGATAGATTGATTTAATTAACAAGAGAGAAAGACTTAAGTAGATAAAATGATTTATTTAATTAAGGGAGGGAAATTGATGAATTTAATCAAATAAAAGGTATTTGATTAAATGGTTAGACTGAGGGATGATTTAGGATGAAATGGTGTTAGTGAAATTAGGATCAGGTATGTCAGTATATTTTCCATGTCTACATTTTTCCCCTCTTTGAAGAAAAGTACTCGTTACATTGGTTCGAAGAATAAATTGTCTCAATCAAAGGCCAAAATTTTCCTAATTTCAAAACTTGCCCCACTGCTGCCCCGGTGAGAGAAAACATGCCAATATACTGCCCCCTCGAGAGATTGGGTGAAAAGCTTGATTTTTTGTGTGATCTCGTGAAAAAAGAGGACAAGGTGCCCGACGGGTCTAAAAAGGCTCCGGGAGGCCAGAAAATGCAAAAAATGATGCAAAATGGCCCTCGGTCGGACAAAAACGGGATGAGGGGACCCAAGCCCTGCCTAGACGACCAAACTAGGTCAAAAAACCCTAACTTTCAGGCTTAAATAGGCCTCGAGGGGCCACTTCCAATTCATTTTCACATTTAGCCTTAGGAGATTCTATGATTTTGAGCTCTGACAGATGGCGCAACAACTTCCTATGCACATTTTTGACCGAGTCCAGACACATTAGAGGCTTCCCGACACTGGACCACCGGTGAGTCAACTTGACCCAAGCTTATTTTTTGTTTTTCCATGCTCATTTAATGCTTTAAAAACTAGATCTCTAGGCGCGGTGCCATATTGCACCGCTGAAAATTTCAAATTCCACCGCTTGGTGTTAAACTACACCGCCATTGCAAGGTGCATCGCCACGGTGTTGTTTCGAGTTTAGGTTTAAACTCCAAACTCCAACAGCTTAGTAAAGTGCACCGCTGTGGTAGACTTTAAAGTTAGGGTTTTTGCGCAAACTGTGACGCTTTGGCAAAGTGCACCGTCGCGGTGTAGTTTGAGGATTTGGAGGTTGCAGCGTCGCAATTTGCAAATTTCAAACTGCACCGCCTTCATAGGCATCGATGTTGGGGTGGCTTTCTGAATGCTGAGACAAGTTCGAAAAAAAAAATTGATGAATTTTAACACGGTGACTTTTCCTAATGCAAGAGGAGGCGAGAGAGATCTATTCGTGCGAGCACTGGTCCCGGGAGATTTTCAGCCTTTTGAGGGATTTGTCCGAGCGAGAGCAGGAGCGCCTAGGAGAGATGGGACTTTGGTACATCACCTACACATCGCTCGTGCAGACACACCTGGGCATGATGGCAACACTTGTCGAGCAATGGCACAGTGAGACCTCTTCATTTCACCTTCCGACTGGCGAGGCCACAATCACGCTAGAGGAAGTGTGGTGGATCTTGAGATTACCCATCCATGGCAAGTGGGTGATTTATGACATGGCTATCGGAACGGACACTTGCTATGTTGTCCTAGAGACTAATCAGATTATATTTTGTGAGGGTTAGATCGAGCTGGAGCACCACAAGCCCCTCGCCTCACCCTACCGCTTGGTGATTGCCACTATCATATCAGGTCTTGTTGCCCCAGATTGGCGAGGCTGATATTTCAGTCCTGGTTGGGGGATTGCTTGGGAGCAGATGGTCTGACAACGACCAACACTCTTTACATGGGGCTTAGTTTTGCTAGCCTCTCTTTACAAAGATCTTCACGAGTTCACCTACTTGGATGGTAGAGCACTTGGAGCGAGAGTCACACTCCTACATATTTGGGCATGGGAGCACATCCCCGTGCTTCGTCCACGAGTCGTTCCTATGTCAATAGAGCCAAATGATCCAGTGGTTTGGCGAAACAAAGTGGGCCTTTCTTTTACCCATATAGGAGAGTACGAGATTCCTCATTGGAGGAGGGTCCTCGATGACATGTGAGTGTTCCAATGGAGGTCGTACCTTGGGCAGCTAGGTTGGTTCAATGATGCACAATAGTCGTTCTTTGCTCACCAAGACCGCTTGATGCAGGGGGGAGAGCATACTATGATTGAGATGTACTTGTCAAGTAGGGTGCAGCGATAGTTTGGTGAGCCACAAGATCGACCTGATGATCAGTATGTGGCTATCTTTGTGAGGACAATGAGTTAGGGCTCTTGGGGGCGATACATACCTGCTCATGACGTAGTGGAGAGCTTCAGACAGCTAGTGGCCTAGTCGTGGCCATACGATCAAGGAGAGGAAGATCCAGGAGTTACACGGGCCTATAGGGATTGGTTCAAGCCGCTGTTGAGGCTCACAGTTCTAGGTACACCCTCTGCTCGATGGAGAGTTAGAGGCAGGGGGTAGGACAAGGTCGGGGGGATCAGGATCAAGGAGGCAGAGGGCCAGCACCAGATCAGCTAGTTCAGGATCATGGGCCACAAGACCAGCCACCCAGGGATCCACAGGTTGGAGAGAAAAGGCAGGAGCAGGATCTGGGGCACCAGGACTGGCAAGAGTAGGATCCGGGACACCATGACAGGATCCCGATGCCTCCTAGGGATGGGGAGCAGGATTAACGTCATGCACAACCACCTCCACAACTAGATCCTAGAGATGGGAAGATTTTGCAGCTGCAAGCCCAAGTACAAGCACTAATAGCTGAGAGGGATTAGGCCATTTTACAGAGGTAAGTCGTAGAGTTATAGGCAACAACAAAGATGGGCTATCGACAACAGCTAGAGAGCATGGCCGCCTCCTCCTCCCATAACACAATATCACTTTGGGCTTACAGAGAGGTAGACTACTACATGATGCACTACCACCAGGCTATGTCGAGACCAGGCTGAGTCCCAGATTTTTCATAGAGGACCAACCACAGACTAGCAGAGTAGCATGGGGAGAGAGCAGGTGGCGAGGGTAGCAGCCAACAAGACTAGGCCTTCATTTTGATCAGAGACAGGATTCTTTTTGCGCCCTTTGGGCTCATTTTTGATAGCCCCATGGGCCGATTGTACTTATTGACATACACATGTACATTGATCCGATTTTTTGTAACATGACAATATTATTTGATGATATATGAGATGGTGGTTTTGATGTAATATGCTATGTCCTATTTTATGCATTATGGATGTTTTATTTTTATATGATATGCACTGATGTTCTATCCTATGTGATGCAATGTGATGTATGATGATATGTTGTTATGATGTGATGTAGTGATTATGCAGATGTTGATTAATGGATGCATTTCTTTTAGGATCTTTTTATGCATTTTTTATGATGATTATGTATGGATGGTGTAAATGTTATGCTATGTAGATGTTGTGATAGTGTATGTGATAGCGTTATAGATGCTTATATATGTTATGTGATTTTATGAGTGCAAATGATATGATGCATGTAAATAATGTTTTGTATGGATGCAAATGTTTAAATGAACAAATCTCTATTATGCCCCTAATGGATGGAATGCAATCTTTTTCCTTATCTTTCTCGTGCATCATATGGTGATGTGCTTATGATGGTGCTACTTATGTATGTGGTTATGAATGTTTATGACAATATTTATGATATGATATGATGGATGTAAGTGATGCAAATGTTTTAATGATGAGATGCTTAGAATAACAAATCTATATTATGCAAATGATGGAAATGCAATGTATATGATATGATCTACTATTTCTAAATGATATGATATACATTATGCTGACAGTTTCTGGATGCAGGATGGATGCAACGATGATTGATCAACTGATCAACTGTCATGATACCATGTTAGCGCAAAGAGCAAGGGATAGAAGAAACCAGAGATTCCAACAAGACATGGGGTGACGATGATGATGATGATGATTTTCTTGCCGAGGAGTTGGGATTTTCAAAGGGCTAATTACCTTATGTTTGATAACACACATAGGTATGATGCATCAAGGTATGAAGAACTAGGATGACGCTATACTTAATGTGATGGACTTTGACTTGACAATTAGATAGGAGTATCTTTGTTCACACCTAGCGTACAAAACCTTATTCAGAGTGCAGTTCGAATATTTCAAGCATCTTAGGCCAAAACATAGGAAAGCAAGCCTTCCCATGTGGTCAACAAGATACCTAAAACAACCTCCCCACATCTAAACAAAGCACGTATGACCAAGGTTATATTACAAAAATATCCAACAAGCACAACAAATAAAAGATAATGATCATTGCCCCATTCCTATCTCTCTAAATCCTTTTGTTCAGACATCATCGAGAGGTCCTTGGAATGAGCGCAATAAGATAAATCAAAATAGAAAGATTAAGTAAACAAACAAGCTAATGTTCTTCAAGACCGCTAACCAAGACTTAAACTATGGTGATGTCTGATGTTGATGTCCATTGTAGGAAGGATGCATCCTAGGACATGACGATATCAAATGATTTTGATATAGGACTGATTGGATGATAGGCTATTGACACAAAGAGTTGACCAACTTGTTTACGTACTAACCTGGACTTAAGATTTTGAAATTTAAGTTTTCACTTTTGAACTGCTAGACTTGTTTCTGATTGTTTTACCAAAGGTTGGGGATGATGATTGATTTATTGTGAGTGATGTTTATCGCAAGTGAAAGCGAGATGAGACAGATGAATTTTTCAAATATTTGGATGTTTTTGGAGTTTTTGAAACATTTTAAGGTTGTTTTTGGTATTTTTCAAGATTTTACAAATGTTTTGGGGTTTTCCTGAGATTGCGACCAAGAGACTAACCTAAAGACCTATCCTAGGGGCCTCAGGCGCTAATCAACATATTAGCCTTTCCTACGTTATACATGTAGAGACCACGTAGTTCGACTGACACAAACTCGATCATTTGATGAGATATGAACAAATGGATTGTCAGTTTATTATGACGGATTCCTAAAGGACTGACCTAAGTGTCTCGTGGGATGATGAGAGATCACCCTTGCCTATGTTGAGGGCTCGGAGACCTGTAGTTCGACAAGACGACTCTGTTTTTGACTTTTTGACCTGTTTTGGGATTTTGCTATGTTTTGAATGTTTTGGGATTTTTGGTTTTTTGATGTTTTTGTATTTTTTTATTTTCTGTTGTTTTCGGATTTTCTGATTTAGGGACCTCAAGAACATACATGAATCTAATTCGATGAGAACATGCCCCCATCATGATGCAATAGACTACTCTGATAAAGGCAGGACAAACTGACCTTGAGAATGGGCCGAGTAGTACTAGGAGGGATCATTACACGAACACAGGACCAAGCTATGATGCAGATGCCGAACAGATGGGTGATGGATGGAGATATGGAATGCAATGGATGATGGAAGCTTGATGGATGGATGATGTATAACAAGTCGTGAAGATCCTAGTGGATGGAAAGTGCTTATTTACACAAGGCACCTGTTTGCCAGGTTTTCACCAAGGTACTTGCCCAAAGTGCCACCAAAGTGGTTTTCACCAAAGGACAATTTTTCTCTTTACTGTTTTGATCCTTTTTGGATTTTTTGTATTTTTTTTTGTTGTCACCAAGATGCCTGTTTGCCAGGTTTTCATCAAGGTAACCATTTTTTCAGGACATTTTTTGATTTTTTTGATTTTTGGTTCTATACCTCAAAAGATTAGGCATAAAACTTATTAAGATGGGAGTTGTTCATGGGCTCCTGCAGAGGTTCCCCTTTTGATGTTGATAACTGATATGCCCTTGACTTGTAGCTCATTGTGATAACAAATGGCCCCAACCAGTTGGGTTCAAATTTTCCTTTTCCATTTGGGTTTGGGATGTTCTTCTAATTCTCCTTTAGGAAAAGCTCTCCAACTTGGAAACTTCTGCTCTTGATCTTCTTGTCATAACTCCTTTTAAGCTGATTTTGGTAGACTTGCAAATGATTTAAAGCGTCCATATGCCGCTCATCCAACAACTCGAGCTCATTCAATCTTGATACTCGATATTCTTCATCCGTGATGAGCTTTTGCAGTGATATTCTCAGTGATGGGAGCTCAATCTCAATGGGAAATATGGATTCTAATTCGTAGTCTAAGGAGAATGGGGTGGCGCTGGTGGGTGTGTGGATGTTGGTTCGATAGGCCCAAAGGATGAGATTTAGTTGCAGATGCCAGTCACGACCTACATCATTGACTGTCTTTTTAAGGATTTTCATAATGGTTTTATGCTTATGCTTGGCCATTGCCTTGGGATAATACAGAGTGGAAAAGCGATGTTGGATTTCAAAATTTTCACATAGGTCACGGACATCCTGATTCTTGAAAGGTGTCCCATTATCTGAGAAAATAGCTTGAGGAACACTGTATCGACATATTAAGTAGTTCAAGATGAACTTTGATATCTGCTTCCCAGTGATGTATGTCATGGGCATGGCTTCTACCCACTTGGTAAAGTACACAGTGACTATTATGATGAACTTGTGACCATTGGATGAGGTGGGAGTGATTTTTCCAATGAGATCGAGTCCCCACTGCGAAAAGGGCCATGGTGTGATGATGGGATGAAGTTCTTGAGCTAGAGCATGGATAAGCTCCCCATGTTGCTGACATTGTAGGCACCTTTTGACATAGTCATGTGATTCTCTTTCCATTGTAGGCCAATAATACCCCGTCCTCAACAATTTCTTGGCCAAGGTCATTCCGCCCAAGTGTGAACCACAAATACCGTTATGCACCTTATTTAAGGCAATGAATGCCTCCTCAACATTTAGGCAGTGTAATAAGGTTCCTTCTATGCTCTTACGGTAAAGGGTGTTTCCTAGGATGACAAACCGAGATGCTTTCTTGACAAAGGTTCTTTTTAGGCTTGAGGGTAGGTCAACAGGTAGGACCCCTATTCGCAAGTAGGTATAAATGTCATGGTACCAGGGATCATCAGGACCAACAATTCCACACACGAATTCTGACTCTAATACCTCGAATATGGGCATGAGAAGTTGTTCTACCAAGAATTCATGTCTCAGGATGTTGTGAGGGATGTCCAGTAGGGATCCAATCATTGCCATGGCATCTACGGCTTTGTTGTTTGCTTTAGGAATCTGCTCAAATGTGATATCAATGAATGATTCTTTGAGGCTCTCTACTAACTTTTTGTATGGAGTCAACTTATCATCCTTTGTTTAGTACTCGTCATTCACTTGATTTATTATCAGTTGGGAGTCTCCATATACTTTGAGGGTCATGATGTGCCACTGCACTGCTATTCTGAGACCTATAGTTAAAGCCTCGTATTTTGTAATGTTATTAGTGCAGGGGAATGCCAATTTGTAGGATCTAGGTATACAGTCCCCCTGTGGGGTGATGAAGAAAACACCGGCTCCTAATCCATGTTGTGTATAGGAACCATCAAAGTAGAGTTTCCAGTGTTCGGTTATACTGAGATTGAAGATGGATTTATCTGGAAACTCTGATATGAGTGGATTATCTGAATAGATTGGTGATTTTGCAAGCTGATCTATGATAACTTGACCTTTGATTGCCTTTCGCTCCATATATTCAATGTCATACTCTGACAGTATCATGACCTATTTAGCCATCCTTCCTATGAGCATTGCTTTTGATAGTAGGTACTTGAGGGGGTCAATTTTGGCGATGAGTTTGAGTTTGTGTGCCAACATGTAATGTCTAAATTTTTGTGAAGCAAACACTATTGCTAGACATACTTTTTTGATGAATGAGTAGTTTAACTCATGCTCGACCATTGTTCTACTGATATAGTAGATGGCCCTTTTTGTCCCATTTTCATCATGTTGAGCGAGGAGAGCTCCAAGGGCTGTTGTTGTTGCTGACACATAGAAGATTAATGGATTTCTTGGGATCGGTGGCATGAGGATTGGCAGTGTGAGCAGATATTCTTTGATTTTGTTGAAGGCTTCCTCACACTTGTTATCCCATTTGTACGCTACCCCCTTGTGGAGTAGGTGAGAATAAGGGATTTTCTTGTCTACCAGTTGTGCTATGAATCTGCGGATAGATTGAAGCCTACCTTGGAGACCTCTCAACTGTTTTAATGTTTTGGGAGCCTCCATCTCTAAGATTGCTTTCACTTTTGTTGGATCTATTTCAATACCCCTCATTAACACTATGTATCCCAGTAGCTTTCCTGACTGTACATCAAAGACACACTTCTTTGGATTTAAACGAACCTTGTATTCCTCCAGCCTATCGAAAATAACACTCAAGGTTGCTATGTGATCTCTCCTCTTCCTGGATTTTGCTAGTATGTCATCAACGTAATATTTGATAGTTTTGTGGATCATGTCATGAAAGATTAACGTCATGGCTCTTTGGTAGATGACCCCAACATTCTTTAGGCGGAATGGTATCATGTTCCAGCAGTAGGTCCCCCATGGACAAGTGAAGGCCGTTTTGTGTTGTTCTTCTTTGGAAATCATTATTTGGTTGTACCCAGAGAAACTGTCCATCAGAGAAAGCATGTCATGTCTACAATCATGTCAATGTTAGGTAATGGGAAGTCATCTTTCAGACATGCTTTGTTTAGGTCTCTAAAATCCGTGCAGATTCGGATGCCCCCATTTTGTTTTGAAACAGGAACCAGATTGGATACCCACTCAGGGTAGTCAATTGGTCGTATGAATCCTGCGTCAAGTAGCTTCTTCAATTCCATTTTGACTAGCAGGGCGATCTGAGGATGCATTTTTCTCAATTTTTGTCGGACAGGCTTTGCTTCAAGATACACTGCTAGATGATGGACCACAATCTCTAGATCAAGCCCGGGCATGTCTGCATAGCTCCATGCAAAGTTAACTTTACATTCTCTCAAAAAGGTAGGTAGGAGCTCTTGCTCTTCTAACAACAATGACTCTGCATAAAATGTGATGTACAGTGTCTCTTCTATTCCCAAGTTGACTGGGTTGCATTTTTCGGCTAGGACTGCTGATTTTTCCTGATACAAAGTTGTGAGAGGAAGATTGAATCCCCCATCCTCGGGTGCCTTAGAGAGTTTTTCACCATTGGATGTGTCCTTTCTTTTTACTATTTTCGGTCAGAGAGTGCCACTGTGTGATTTTCACTCAAGGACCTAGAGATTATTCTCAGTTTTTTCGCTTTTGCGATTGAGGGATTCAATCATTTCTCCATAATATGCATGTGTGTCCAGTTCGATGATGAATCCTGCTTTGTGATCCCCACATGGAATATTATCCTGTAGTCCCATGGATTCTGAGAGTGCCTCATAATTTTTGAATGTGTTAAGAATTGGCGGTCCTTGTTGGTCATAATCGATGAGTTGTGGGTAGACTAGACAAATTTCATGGTTTTGATGGTCAATGGACTCAAATGACATAGTATTAATCATGAGAAGGGTGGTGTCCTCGATAGCATGGGTAGGTTAGTTATGGGGTCTTTGTCATCACTACTACTACAAATGTCAGTTATGTCAAATGTGAAGTTGTCTATGACTCGTCATGTAGATACAGGTAGGCGAAGTTCAACTATCATTTACTGAAGAGTTTTGGCTTTCCTAACTGGGGGATTTTGGCCACATATGGTTATACTCAGAGGGGTACATCCAAGGCCAATATTTCTCATTCACGTCTCTGGAATGATGGGTATTAGAAGCCTATTGTTGTTTTGTCCCAGTTTCTGGTTTATGTCATAGCTCCCATTGTGAGCATCATTTTCAAACCTTTGCTACTGTCATCCATTGGTAGATCGGTTGTTGGTCTGTTGTCTTGGTACAAAAGATAGGATGGGTCCTCCTCTATTACTTCTCAGTCGAGATCTCCCCAACTTTTGAAGTTGGTATAACCTTTAGGGGATGTTTGGGATGTGGAGGCTTTATTTGATTGCGGTTGTCCTCGTGATCTGGGAGATTGTGGTAACTCTCCTACCATAAAATCAATTTTGGGAATCGTATAGTTTCCACAACCATTGTCTTGGATGATGACTTTGATATCAGAGATGGTGGGGATGGCGGGAGTGGCAGGTGTATCTTTCGTAAAAGTGGAAGCGAGAGTGGATGGATCAATGTATGGTGTTGATGGGCCTCCATCATTTTTAGGCACTTGAGGTATTTTGTAGTATTTTTCCTCTAGGTTCTTGCAGTAGGAGAATGGTCCAGGATCTCCATGGATGGTGACCTCTTGGCCTTCATATGTCAATTTGACACATTGATGGAAGGTTGACACTACTGCTTGCATTGCATGGATCCATGGATGTCCCAGGAGAATGTTATAAGGCAAGTCGAGGTCCAGGACCTGACAGGTGGTTTCCATGATAGTTGGCCCTACTTGAATAGGGATTTGGATTGTACCCTAGGACACTCTTTCATGATCATCATATGCCCTGATTGTAATACCTTTTCCTTTGTCGATGGAATCCTCTGATATTTTTAGGTTCTTAATGAGCTTGAGGGAACAAATATTCAAACCTGCACCTCCATCCACCAAGACTCGCTTGACTTTATTTTTATGCACTAGGACCTCTAAATGGAGTGCACGATTGTGAGATGGTTGAGTGGGAAAATATTGATCAGAGAACGTAAGGAGATTCAAAGTGATGATGTTTCTGACCATAGCTTGGAATTGTTCCGCATCAAGATCTACGGGGATAGTGGATGAAGCCAATGCTTTCTCAAGGATTTTCTTGTGGGCAAATGAAATTTTTAGCAACTCCATGATGGAGATTTGTGCTGGCGTTCTTTTTAGCTGATCAAGGACATTATAGCCACTGGGAACAGATTTTGGGTTGGGCGCGGGTGCTCTGTTTGGCTGAGATGACCCTGCAATGGTAATTTTTCTGCCTCTTGTGGTGACTCCACAATCGGTATCGGCTCCTTTGATGGTGATGGTAGCACAATAATTATCTAGGGATGCAATGACATGGTCATACACATGGTTTACACTCTTGAAGGTTCCTTTTCCCTTATCAGTGTTATTGTTCCCTTTATTGTTGTGGTTAGGCCTCAAATTCGTGTATATCTTAAGGTTTTGATTTCTTGCAAGCTGCTCCACATTTATGATTTTTTTTATCAATGAGATCTTGGATTAGGTTTTTCAACCTCATGCAACTGTTAGTTGTGTGCCCTTTGATTTTGTGGAAGTCATAGAGCTGATTTTCATTGTACCAAGCTGGTTTGACATTTGGTTCGTGGTAATTCTCATAGGTGGGAGCCTCGATGAGGTTTTCATTTATTAGTTTCTTCATGATGACCTTGAGTGGTTCCCCAAGGGCAGTGTACTTCTGCTTGGGGGAGTTTTTGTTTTGCTGGAGTGGTCCCCTTTGATCATTGACATTGTTGATTGCTTGATTGTTGGTTGGTTGGTGTTGTGATACCGCATTGGTTTGGGTGTTGTTCCGATCATTGTTTTGCAGTTGTTGGTAGGTTTGGGTGCTTTTCCTTGAGGCACTGATGACAACTTTGGCATCAACGACACCATCGTTGGTAATATTTTTGTTCCTTTCCCATGTGCGAGGTTTGTCATTGTAACTTGTGGATAGGCAATTGTTTTGTTGTTTGAGATATGCGGGTGATCCTCCAGGTTGTGTCATAAGGGCTTGTTTGATGTTGAGCACCTTGGAGATCAACTGGTCATATGTGGTGATTCCTTGCACTTTGAGATGGAAAGCCAAGGTTCCCTCAAGATTGGATATGATGGTGCACACTTGTTCTTCTGGCATGACCCATTTACTCTGATTGGCCTTGGATCACCATCGTAAGAAAGAAGCAAATGATTCGTTGTTACCTTGTTTCAAAGCTAAGAGTTCCTTTAGACTAACATCCTACCAATATTGAATGCATAGTTTTTGATGAATGCGTCGACTATTTCTTGGAACTTCTTGATGCCTGGAGGAAGGCGAGAGAACCATTTCATGGCATGGCCAGCCAAAATTCTAGGAAATAGTTGCATCAGATATGTATCGTCATATGTGACTTCCATGCAATGAACCTGAAATTCCCTGATGTGATCTTCAGGGTTTCCCGTCCCACAATATTTATCAAATTTGGGGATCTCAAATCCCTTTGGGAATGGTTTCATTACGAGGCTCCTATCAAACAGATAGGGACACAAGTTGCTAGGTGTTTTTATGGTTTTCCCTGATTGGAGATCAAGTACTTGTTGTGAGAGTAACTTGATTTGTGTTGCTACATCATTTTACAGATCAGGGGGTGGGGTGAAGGTGTTTTGCAGCGGTTCGATTTTCGGTGGTATGGGTGGATTGGTTGGTGTATTGATGGATGGTGCTTGCACATTCTACTACGCTCAGTATGCTTGCAATTGCTGATGTACCAACAACGCTTGTTGTTGGTCCTGCTGTTGTTGCACTAATAGTGCTTGCTGTTGTTGCACCAACAATGCTTATTGTTGGGTTGCCAATTGGGATGCTTCTTGTTGTTCTTGGTATTGATTCAATGCTTGTTGATATGCTTGGTGTTGGGCTGCTTGTTGTTGTACGAGATATTGTGCTTGTGTCTGTACTTGTTGAGCTTGGTATTGGGCTTGACCTTGGTATTGGGCCTATTGAGCTTGGTACTGGGCTTGAGCTTGTTGTTGTTGTAATAGGGCTTGGGCTTGAGTAGCTTTTTGTGCTTGTTGTACTTGTTGTGCTTGTTGTGCGGCTTGAGCGACTTGCATTGCTTGGGCGACTTGTTGAGCAGTTAGCTGTGCAGCTTGTCGGTTTTGGATTTGTTGGAGTGCCTTCTAATAAGCAACCCGTTGAGCAGCTTGCAATGCAATATTGTATTGGCTTGATGTGTTTGAGTTTGGTGGTGGTGGTGGTGGAGGTGGATTTGGAATGGTGCTTGTTGTGGTGATGAGAGCATCATCATATTGATGAGTGGGTTTTGAGTGGTGCATGGTGCAATCAATATGCTTGGTCCTTGTGAGACCATGTTTTGAGATGTTTGGGGGATGGTTGATGATGTGGTGATTTCCTGTGTGGTTTCCATCTGTTGTTGTGATATCGATGGCAAGATTTGGGGATTTGATATAATGTTTTGATTGATGTTCGGGATGTTGGTTTCATTTTGTTGATTGATGTTTGGTAGAGGGGGAAGCCCTAAACCAAGAGGCCGTGTGGATATTGATGGCAATGGTGGAAGTGGTGGAAATGTGAGTGGTAGACTCCCTTGAGGGAATAATGAAGATGTAGTGTCAAAGATGCCCCCTAGCCCAAATAAACCACTTTCTCCTTGTGAGGTTATGGGGAGAGAGGTTTGAGGTGTTGCGCGAAAGGATGGTGATGATGGGTCATTGGGATCATGAAAAGTCAGGGGAACATATGTATGCAATGGATTTTTGGGTATGGTTTGCCCCAAGATGGTGTTTGCGTCCAAATCTTGACTATTGACAAGGGGGTGTGTTTGTAAAGCATTGAGAAATGCACTTCCCTTATTAACAATGGGTTGAGTTGGAGCAATGGATGATGTGATTTGCAGGATGTTTTGAGTGATGCTCTGGAATGGAGGTGTAGATGAAATGGGGATGGTGGATGAGATTGAGGGCATGACCCCAAAAGATGGTTCCACAATAGTGCTCAAATCAAAATCGGAGGGGAGTCTAGCCCCTTGCTTTGCTAATTCGAGCATGTATAGTGAAGGATTGAGTATCATCATGATGTTGATAATTTTATGATTCTCCGGGTTTTGAACCATTTCGGTGATTTCCTCATGTGACATTCCAAAGGGATTGTTGGTAAGATCCCCCACTTGACCTTCCTCTTGTTGATTTTGTGATGATGAAGGAAAGTTAGTTAAAGGATTGCTCTATCTAACATGATTTATTTTAGAATTTGTTTGGCTTAGGTCGCTTGAAGTGGATGTTTCTTTGTTGGCTTCCATGTTCCTCTTGTGCTGAGATCTAGTTTGCACCATAAAATAGGGATCAATTTTCAAGAATGCAGGAGATGAATCTCTAATTCTTTGGATTGATCTAACTTTAGGTACAAAAGAGACAATTTAGGATGTTTTAAGGTTCAAAGGTGAAATGATGGAGATGTATAAAAGATGGTTCATGTGGATGATTGAATTTTTAGAAGATCTTGAGGGGATGCTAGACTTTTAGGACTTTTTGGATGCTTGGATTTGGATTTTGATTTTGATTTTTGGATTGACCTTGATTTTATTTTGCTTTGGTTTTGGATAATGAACAAATATATCCCAAGGTGTTGGATGTTACATATGAAATAAATTTTCTCAAAGGATGATAATTTGACTAAGTGTGGGGAGAAGGATGCATCTACCCACACCTATTCAAACAAGATGATAATTCAACCAAGTATATGAAGAAGGATGCATCTACATATACCTAAATAAACAAAATGATTTGATGACAATTTTGACTAAGCATGTGAAGGAGGATGCATCTATACATACCTAGCCAAAATGGTTTGATGTTTTTGATTCAAGGATTTTGATGATTTTGATTTTCCAAAAAGCCTAGCATGAAGGATGATTTCAAGATTTTCAAAATTTGATGGTGTAATGATTTTGGTTTGATGTTCAAAGATGGATGAAGATTTGATTTTGATCCTATGTTTACCTAAATAGACACTTGCTTACTAGACCTCAGTTTTGAAGAACATGCTTTTCCCTAGACAAGGTGTTTAAATTCCTGAAAAAGATTTGGATTTTGACAATAGTAAAATGAGTACAATCCGGGATTGTTTCTTGAAGCTTTCCTGTAAAAGTTAAAAAGTAGTCTTCGTTTGAATTCGTATAGCATTGAGAGACGCTTTTGGTGATCTTTTGGACTGAGAGCTTTCACCTTTGGTTTCTTGATCTTGATCTTGCGTGAAATCATTGGGAATACATGTGTGGGATTCAATTGTTTTTAGTCTTTGCTTAATGACTTTGTTTTACCACAAACACTTCTTGATTAGGTTTTCCAAACTAGATGTCCAATGTCTCAACTTCTTCTCATCCCACAAAATATATTATGTGGAAGTTTGATGAAATCAAGGCAAGGGTTACCTATTGCTAACTTTAGTAAGCAAATTGAGATATAAATCCAAGCGCTTAGAAACCTCTAAGGATGAAATCCCAAGGGCAAGCAATAACACATGAATTTGGTCAATTGTATTTGCTTCCTAAAGGGTTTGAAGTTTTGATGACAAATGTTAAATGTTTGTTTCCCAATGTTTACAAACAAGCAACATGTTTTGTAACCAAGAACAAGCACAATCCTATGGATATGAAAGACTATATTTGTTGAGTCCCCACTTGGACAAGTCCAGCTACACTTGTTCTTAGCGAATGGTTAGATGCTTGACCCCACTGGCTCCCCTCCATGACACTCACTTCTCGGGGAAACCAAGCATCAACACCCATGAAACTCCCATGGAATACTTTCCATTTCTACTAAAAACCGTAAAAGTGTGGGGTGGCTTCAGAACGACCATTCTTACACCAACAAATAGATAGGGATTTCGGCCTTTTTACAACAAGGGTTTTAATTCAGACTTTCTATTCATAGGAGTTGATCCATTGAGGCGAGAGACCATTCCTTCCCTTCTCATCGGAACCAACTGCGTAATATTGGCCTTTGTTCCAGTACCCACTTTTATATCCCGGTTGGAAATACTCCTGGCTTTAGAGTGTTACCGGTTGAGTGGTTCCCTTGAGTGAGTAATTTTTCCCCAAGGCAGGCCCTCTAAGATAAACAAAAGTGAGCAAACATATATGTAACTCGATCGATCTTCAAGTTGAAAAACAAAGAGAGAATACACGCAATAGGTTTGACTCGCACTCGCAAGATGTTTTGTTCAATTTTAGTTCCTAAAATGAAGTGTGGAGGCAATTACTTTATCCCAACCTAAGACCACCAAAAAGCCCTTTGATTCTCAAGATCGTCGTGAGGCATGAGAGAAGCACATACGCCTTTTCAATGGTGTTAGTTTGAGTAAGCAATCACAAAACAAAATAGCACATGTTCATTTTAAGACCCACAAAGCAATAATGACTTCTTTTTAAGCACTAAAGGAAATGTGAAAATTTTCCTTGTTCAATTATTAAATCCAAAAACCAACTCTAGTAAGTTTGTGTCCTAAAGTTCATTTTAAGCCCTCTTGTAACAAGAGATTGAAGTGTTCTTTTTAGAGCCCAAAAGGAATCTAGTATGTCCTAAGCATGAAAGGTAACAAGTTTCCTTTAAGAGAAATAGTGAATCCTCTAAGAGTGTTAAACAAACACTAAAGTGTTCAAAAACACTTGGTATCATGAAAGAATGATGTCATTATTCCTTCTTTTCTCCTTCACCTTCGATCAAGCCAACCTACAAGAAAACCAGTCAGATCTGCAAAATAGAAGTCAAGAAATCAGACAATAAATCCAAATGATCAAAATTGAAAAAGGCACATGTCATAAAAACTTAATTTCAATTTTTACTATCCCTTAGCGGTGGAGTCTGCACAGGGGTGCAGTTTAAAATCTTTAGCGGTGCTATATAGCACCGCTTACCAGTCATTGTCACTCTGCAGCAGGGACAAAGAGCATGAAGGCGTCACTATTTCAACCAGCAGTGGAGTTTGAAATTTAGAAAGATTCCAGCATGTGAAAAAGACTCAGTGGTGCCGTTTGAGATTTTGAATTATGATCCAGAAACATAGAGCGTTGAAGTTTGAAATTTGTAGCGGTGCGATATGGCGACACTGGAGTCCCAGTAGTTCTAAACTGCGACGCTGGTATGCTAGCGGCGGAGTTCCATGTAGAGACACAAAACAACAAAAAAAAAACACCGAATTTGGTGAAAAAATGTGATTAGAACTTCTGGTTTGCCCTCCTTCTAGCACCAAAATGTGAACCACGATCCCAAACCTACATAAACACAAGAAACAAACATCATTATTAGATCAAATGCAAGTTAGTATTCCAAACCTGCATAAACACAAGAAACAAGCATAAACCAAAGATATTAAATCCTATTGAAATGCAAAGAAAACTCTTAATCTCTTGGGGGAGTTGGTGCCAATTTGATGAGGAAATTGGCCCTTTCCCAACTCCTATGCAAGCTTTGATGATTTGATGAGGATTTGATCCACTTTGTTGAAGATTGAAGTATACTCCAAGATAAAAATCTGCATAACCTAGCTAGAACTTTGATGAAATGGATGAGAATTGCTATGATTGAGTGTGAATTTGAGTATAGTAAGTTTGCTCAAATTGTGGATGATAAAATGAGGAATGAAGCCTCCTATTTATAGAATGACAAGTTGGAGAAATGCCCAAAATGGAGCAATGTGGGACTAACATTCAACCAATGGCAAGGTGCCACTTGTCAAGAGATGGATGGATGAAGGATGTGCACATTTTGATGAATGTGCCCATAAATGAAATTAGGTGATATTTGAAATTAGTGAAATGACATGTAAGAGGGAAAAGGAATGTCTTAAATGCCACTTGGCTCAAGGAAAAATGACTTATTAAGTAAGTTAATGTCTTGTTGGAAGGACAAAGTCCACTTGGATTTGAATTCAAATTTGAGAGAATATTCCTCTATTATGCCATGTTGAGAGAAAATAGGGATTTATTAAATGAATTAAATCTATTTTCATGTGCAAGTAGCAAAAGCTAGAGGATGAGACATGAATTAGGATTAAATTAATCAAAGGTTAATTAATTTAATGAGAGATTAGATGATGTGACAAATTTGACTTAGATTTATGGGTTTGTTTAAATCAAAGATGAGAAGAATATGATTTCAAGCTTAGTTAAATAAATATTTTGTTTATTTAACTAAAGGGGATGATTGGTTAGCTTAATTTAAACAAGGTTCAATTTATTTAATTTAATAGATAGACCTTAGAGATTAAATCAAATAAAGGGAATTATTTAATTGAATATGGACATAGGGTTAATTAGATCAGATAGATTGATTTAATTAACAAGAGAGAGACTTAAGTAGATAAAATGATTTATTTAATTAAGAGAGGAAAATATTTGATTAAATGATTAGACTGAGGGATGATTTAGGATGAAATGGTGTTAGTAAAATCAGGATCAGATATGTCAATATATTTTCCATGTCTACAGGTCTATGTTGTAATTTCTCTTTGTAATAGCAATAAACAACTCAATTTGCTCATATAAATACAATTCATATTATTAATGTCTCCATATTGTAATGCAACACCTTTTGAATCTTAATAAAATCAAAGATCTCTTGAGGTTATCATTGCACATTTGTTGTGATGAATGTTTAATTGATTAGCTTATGTTCAAGTAATGAATAAAAAATGCTTTCAATTAAATACTTGAAGATGTTGTAATTGCAGTAGGGATTTATTTGTAGATTAATAGTATGCTCCATTTGTTGGTTTCTTATTGTAAGGCAATAAGATTGTAAAACCATTAAGTTAGTTATTTATTTTGTTATTCAAAAAAAGTATTTCATTTCTTGACTCTGTAATGAATAAGGCATTGGTCAAATTGATCCGTAGAACTCAAGCCTAAGCATAATAAAAAAATCAAATTGAAATTTACCTTTACTATAATTTATTTTGTTTATGATCAATCCACACTATTAAAGAATACAAAGCTAATAGAGGGTTTTGAAGATGATTTAGCCAACCAGGCTCATCCTCTAAAAATATTAACTTGTGAAGACTATCATCCGTGTTGGCATCATTGTAAGCATTGCTATAACTCAAATGATGTTGTGCACAGGGGAACCCACCTTGGTTTTGCAGAGCCTAAATTGCAGAGGATAAATAACATAAAATCTATCTCCTTTCATTGGCCATTGACTTAGGGTTCATAATCATAGGATCTAGCTAATCTTTAGTGAAACTTGGACAATCAGTTGGAAACACCAACACACACCATTGTTGAGAGAGGAGGAAGGTCAATTGGATATGTTTTAGATTAATTGCATTTATCTAATTAAGGAGCATGATATGAAACATTCATAAAAAAAACTTACATATAGTTGATTCGAGAAGGAATTCAATCATTTTAACAATAAAATTCTTAAGTTTATCATTATTGGATTAATTACATTTTTTTTCAATAAAAACAATTGGATAAAATATATATCAACATCTTTGCCCTTCATAAACAAGTAGATAAGAACATGATGAGTAAGCATACATCTAAACTAGAAGTTATCATTTGAATGTATAGCCGAGAGGGATCTTGTTCCTCAAAACCACAAAAATTCACCTTTGAAGATTTGAACTTTGATAGATGATATATTCAAAGAAAATATCATCATTCTACTAATTATATTCAACCAATTTAACTATCAATCCTTTGACACAAACAAATAAGTTAAAAACATAAAAAAATAAAACCCTCTCTAAGTTGAATACAAATAATAAATTCCTTTCTTAGGTTAATCTGAAACAATGGCCAGGTCAGCTTTAAACCTCTTATCCACACATTTTTTATCCACTCTCTCTACAAACTCATCTCAGCTATCCTCAAGACCTCTGGCCAAGCAAAGTAATCCATTCCATTTTATCGCAGATTGAAACTTGCTGGTTAGAAGAGAAATAAAATAAGCATGGCGGCTATAACAAAATCTCCCCTCTTCCTCTCTTCAACGCCAATGTCATTTTCGAGAGCGCCTCCACTGCGCCTCTCCAGCGCCATGACGCTGAAACCCCAAATCCACAGTATCTCCTTACAAGCCACCACAAGGCGCAGTGTGGCCGCCAGAGCCACAGCTGCAAACCCGAAAGTAGAAAAAATAGGCACAGAACTGAAGCAGTTGACACTGCAGGAGGCTCGATCCCTGGTCGACTGGTTGCAAGATGAGCTGGGCGTCTCAGCCGCCGCCTTCGCCCCGGCCGCTGCAGTGGCCGCACCGGACGCAGCCGCCGCTGGCGGTGGAGGCGAAGCTGCTGCCGCAGCGGAGGAGAAGACGGAATTCGACGTCATTCTTGAAGACGTTCCAAGCAGTGCCCGAATTGCCTTCATTAAGGTCGTACGTGCACTTACCAATTTGGCGTTAAAAGACGCCAAAGATATGATCGAGGGTTTGCCTAAGAAGCTCAAGGAGGGCACGGGTAAGGACGACGCAGAGGAGGCCAAGAAGAAGTTGGAGGAAGCCGGCGCTAAGGTTGCCATTGCCTAAGGTTCCGTCTTTTGATGCTAATTTCTTCTTCTTTTCTTTTTTGATATCTCTAAGTATAACTGTTTAATTCTTTGGCGACAGTGAGGATAATGTATTGCTGTAATCTTTCATTAATTAGGTTGAAATACCAATAGAGATCTTCTTCGTCTTTTTCTTGTTCTCTTGCCTTTGTGCCAGACTGTCTTGGATTGTACATATCTTTTGTTCTTCTAATTTCAGTGTAGCAGTGAACTTAATGTGTTATCTGTTTTCTTAAGCAGACTACTTTTTCGCCTAGAACCTTGGCTTCAGTGGTTCCCGTGTTGGATATGAAGTAGGTTTTCATTTTGGTAATTTCTCCAACTTATTACTCAGTCACATCCGTTGGGCTTAAGTGGTATGTATCGTAGTTTTGAGTCTCAGGAGAACCCTGTCGCACTGTAATAAGTCACGCATAATCAAGGGGAAAAAACATCACAGCCAATAATCTTCTGCCGTCACCTTCAATTAAAAAAATGGTGTTTTGGACCATCCACCAGGGGAAAAGCAGGATTTCAAGCACGGAGTACCCATTTTTAGTGATTTTGGTCAATTTTTAGGTGATTGCTATTGAGTTTGGAAGGATTAATTTCTAGATTATGATTTAGTTTTTCAAACTTATTTTTTTGGGCCAAGACAGAGCCCAAAATTGGTGTGTGGCTAGTCTACGCTAAGTCCGAATCACGATACTTTGGTATACATTTTTCTGGGTAATTCTTGGTGAAGGTTATTGCTGCCCTTAATATGGCGTGAGGTTATGTTAATGTTTATGTTTTTAAAAATGTGGTTCCTCTAGAGGCGGGGACTTTTGTTCACCATCCAAGCCTGCCAAGTTTGTTTCTTCTATGTTAACGGAAAATGGTTGGTAACAGGAAAAGCAACTTGATGTGGGGAAATTACTAGAAAACTTAAAGAGCATGTACAACAACATAAATCACAAAGAAAGATAATATTATATTCAAAAGCCTTTTTAAGAGATCAACACTTCATTATAATGCCAAGATTATGCTATTTTTTTGTCCATTTTGCATGCCTACATCCAATCATGTATTGTAGAAGTTGTTTTTCCCTCTTTGTAAATACTAAAATTTACCTATTCTAAGGCGGCTATCTTGCTTCTGAAGAGGTATTTGACTATTTCCTTTTTCGCTTACTCCCCTATTAATTATATATCCCAAAGAGACAATCCTCACAACTGCATTTGGTGGTTTGGTCATTGGTTCTATTGCTGACAGTGGAAATAGGTTCAAAATGAAACTCAGTGGTTTTAAGCCAACAGGAATATGAAAGTTTTTCTGGATTTTATAAATACGTGAGAGTTGCTAAATTCTTGACTCTGAATATATTAAAAAGTATATAAATCATTAATTAATTAAAATAAAAGCAATTATATGATACATTCAGATTGATTGTTGATAAATCATTAAAGAATACAATGATACAACAATAATATCTGCAAAGGACAACCTTAATTACTGCTTACTTGAAGTATCAATTGAGATATTCTTCTGTGGACTTAAAAAATATAAAATATAGGAAAGAAAATACGTGAAATGCCCCAGGAGACAACTGATTAAGCACAAATTCATCTTAATGGTGAGCTTGCTGCAACAGATCAAAAGACAATTGCTGTGGAGAAATTTTGACATGGCTACCAGATAGCAGCCAAGCTGATATATTAATTTATACTTCCAGTTCTTTTTAATTGTTTGGTTAGCCATTTGTTGCAGGCAAGAAACAGTATAAGAAATGCTGGTTTTTCAAGATACAGATTTTGTAATATGACAGTTCCTGTTGTTCTGTTTCTTGTACCAGAGTTTTTTGTTCAGGGTCTTCTCTGAGTTCTCCAAAATGACAATAACTGAGATGTACGCTAATAATGTTATTTAGTCCTGAACTTTCATCTTTGATAATTGATTCAGATTTACTAGCCTGTGCAACTGGTATCCACAAACCATAGATATCAATTTCATGGGTTTGTGGCTTAAGGCGTCTTGGGTCACTCTTTGGCTCTATAATGTTTGTGGCAGCAATTCTGAGGATTTTTATCTACATTTTGTTATTTTCCTTTTAGTATGGGTGTGAGCTGAAGTTATTTTGTTTAAGAGATATGGATATCTGCATTGACTCTAGAAAGTACAGCATTTGTGTGGTAAGGTATGCGGCTCAACATGTCCTTGTTTCAGCTTACATGCAAGTGCCAAATATTTGAGTACTATGTGGTATCAATCTCTTTCTTTATTATTGATATGTGCTTACCATGATATGGAAAGAATAAATTTTTGTCCATATTATTGGCACTTGCAATTTGTTCTGGAACAGTGCTCATAACATTTATAAGTTTACATTGTCTGTATTTTGTGCTCTTCTATTTGCTTTGGGAGTTATTTGTGTCAGTAACTGATGTACATTTAAGCAGTGTAAACTATAGTACTTTGATCTGATTTATGGGTAGATGTCCCTTTGAATATATGTTCAAGCATTGGACTTCAATTGGCACCGATGTCTTGCTTTTCCTTAGTGGAAGATACCTTTGTTGAAGCACTAAAGAATTGCCAATAATCTGTGCTCTATAGAAGTGGCTTGACTTCGTGTATGTATGGATATATATTTGAGTATATGGGCACCAAGTGGCACTAATTATTCTCTTCTATCTATTCAAATTAGATTGCCCCATTTCCAAAATTATAATGTTATGGATGAAGCTTTTCATAATTAATACAGAATAAAATTGAAAGTAATTGAGCATTGATTGATATCGATGTTCTTTGCTTCTTGCAAATCCATTGAAATGCTAGTTCAAATTTAGTGTAATGGTGTTGTGGCATTACGTGTACGAGTAAGTAACCTGATGTTGCAACACCATGTGTAATGGCCTTTTGCTCTACTAGGGTATTTCTAATTCTAGTAAGCATGTTTTATTATCAGACATCTGTGCAAAAGTAGAATCAAATTTTGAGTATCAACTTATTAAGGGACATTAATGTTATTTGCATACATTTATGTGGAAGAGATTGCAGGTCAGTCTACAATGACTCTGGTGTTCTGATAGTAAACATAGATCAAAACATTGAAGTACAACTTGCATTAAGTTTATAAGAAATGTTTAAAATTTGTAATGCTGAAGTTTTTTTCTATGTAGTTGACAATTTTATTTTGTAGCCTTTGGCTGAAGAGTAACTGTAGCTCATTTGGTAGAGAAGAGTGGAAAATTGTTGTTATACATGCTACATCAAAGGAGCTGCAGTTTGAGTGCATGATTTAATGGACTCCTCTATTAGCAAGTTGTTATCTTTCTCTTTTTAATCTCACAGCTTTAACTTGACTATCTGTCTTAAAAAAGGTGATTCAAAATGATTTTCAGGCTATTTATATAGCAATGCTTGTTATTTGTTGAGGACTAGCTTTTCTATTATGATTTTTGGTTTCCGTTTGTAATCTACTGTCTTTGATAATGGTAGGTCTTCCTTCATTTTGTTCAGGCAGCCCACTTTCTTTCATATCCATTTTGCACAGGGTTTTAAAGAGGCAATCTGGGAACCACAGATTGCAGTGCCAAATCAATACTAACCACATGAATGATGCCTGGTTTGTATCAATCTGTGAGAGCTTGTACATAAACTGAGAAAATGAAATATTAAACTAAAGCAAAATCATTCAAATGGAAAAAAATCAGTGTGTCACCCTGCCAATCAATGCAAAAATCGAAGTAGTTCCTCAAAAGCATGTGAAAAGACATTTCTTGTAAAAGAGATCTTGTATCAATGGTATTCACCTCAACTATTACAGCAACTAAGAATGGTTTTCATGTGATCTTTGCTTCCTTTTGTATGTGCTTGAGCTCTGAAAGAACATTCAGGGTTTGGGCTCCAAAGTACCAGCTACGAATATTGTGCTATTACTTTTACTGTAAATTTTAAGTGAAGAGGTTGGTAGGAATAAATGAATCTTCTTCGCAAAATAGGGAGCTCAAGAACCAGATAAAATTTGTCTTTAGCAGCTTGATATCTACCACTGAAATGTTTGGAAATCATTCTGTAGGATCTTGACAACAGAGATATTCTTGTTGTGCCTTTGAAATTATACATCCTTTGGCAATGTAAGTCTTATTGTACCCTTAATATGTGTGCATGATTATTTGAAACGGGCAAGTTATTCATTATGTGTGTGTTGTAGTATCAGTTACCAGTATAGTGTGGAAGTGCTGTCAGGTCATATGATATGTGTGAGGCTCAAACTATTGCATGGTTGTGGGCACATGCATGTTTTACTATGTCGTTGCCCAGTTTGAATTCATTACCTGCAATCCACTAAAAATTTAGCGAAGCTAATGTAGTATACAAGGATGATCACCGTAAATATGCTAGCCATTGGGTTAAGAGTAGCCAAGGAGTCAGTTGCAGCAAAATGAAGTCAACAACTTGAAACAAAAGATACAACTATGTTAGCAACATAAGAAGATAGGTTGGAACCTACCATATGCCTCAATTTTGAGATGGTAACCAGCAATGAAGAAATAGGCTAAAAAATTTGTGAACAATAATTTTTTTTCTGTAAAAAATTACATAAAAAACATTGATGCACTCTGAAATAGCTTCATATTGGTCAGATGCTATCTTGTAAGTAAAAGAGCTGCTAACTCTACAATTTCTTTAATAATTCTACTGTTTTGGCTCATTGGGAAGGCAGTTATTATCTTACAGAGTTTGCTTTGACCAGTTTATATGGAGGTTGGGGCCCATGGACTTCTCTTCTAACACAATGGTTTTCACCGTTTGATGCATCCTCACCTTCTCCATTTAAAATAATTTCTCCTCCCTAACAATACAAACACTGATTGGTCACTTAACAACATTATCCTCTGCAGTTACTATTTTGTGAAACACACTGTCAATGTTTGGGAAACCAGAGTCAAACCAGAGTCAGTTGCACGTAACATGAAATTAACTTCTTAGGGTGACCATCTATGAACAGCCATAACTCTAAAGGCAGATTTCAAAATATTGTGCCACACAGAAATTACTAAGTATGCACGCCTAATGTTGTGACTGCATGCACAACTCAGAATATTGCAATTTAGTGATCAGATGGGATCTAAGTTGCCGGTTCGGTTTTTTTTTTTTTGGGTACCAGGTGGGGGGGAGAATGGGGGAGGTGGGTTTGGTTTGTTTTGGGTTCGTTAGTACAAAAACATGTATATATATATATATGCAGCCTAGAAGCATGAATTATGATTAGAATATCACTTGTTTATCTATTCTCAAGGGGCTTTAGCCCTATTCTTTGATTGTAGGTCTTTGTTGTCCCTTTCTATCTTGAAGATCCTCATAAGTGGACCATCATTTCAGTATATAGAGTCACTATCTGCCAAATTCTGGAATTGCAAGAGACAGGCTATTAGTATGATGCAGTGAAGGCCAAACCATGGCAAGATACAACTGATGTAATGGAAATGCTAATAGAACTGTCTCCTGAGAAATTGCCAAAGGTCACTGATGTGTCTCAGCTCACAGTCAAACAATTTGAAGAAGCACTGAAATATGGGATTCTTTTTCTTAATAAACTGTTCAAATGTGAGGACATCGAGCACCTCAACATTGCCTAAATTCCCTTGCTATTTAAAATCATGGATGAGGAACTACCCAAGTGAGGTGAGCTTATAGCCTTTAACTTCTAAAAAATAGTATAAGGAAGAAGAAGCTGGAAGAAGCTTCTACATGGAGAGCTATCTCATCGATCCAATCTGCATATCTCACTAGTTTAGCTTGGAATTGTTGGCCTGGAATGTTTCAGTATTGATAGTTTGTACATTCACAAGTATATGGAGCATTTACAAATTATTTGTGTTTTTTGCTATTCTCTTGTCCACGAGAGTTTGAAATTAGAGATAATATCACACCTATAATATCCAAAAACATATTAAATGCAGATTTGATCTAAAGTGTATTAACACTTCTACGATACTCTCTGAAACCAATAGAGGCAAACTACCATCGGGCCTATATGTGAGGAAATCTGGTCTAATTTCGTTAATGCTTGGAATTTAAAGTAAAACTGAAAATGCTAGTAGATCTATCCTGATTCATTATGCTAAGGGAAAAAAATGATTAAAATCTATGTTTCTATTTTATTTCTAAAGCTTATCCTCTAAAAATTATTCTTTCTTCTAATTGAATTTTCAAACAACAGCATTTCCCAAAATTGAGGCCCTGCCCATCTGTCTAAAAGACTTCTCATCCCACAAGGAAAATTCTGAGATGATGCCATTGTATATGTGTTCAGTGCTACTACGATCCATTATTAAATAAATTTATAAAACATCTGTCCAATAGTGTGAAGATGTCTTCTTCAAAGGTTTTACTCAGACTTATTTAGTGTGGCTGTGGCATCTTAAATGTGTATTTCCTATAAGTTCTAATAACTAATCCTCTTGGTTGTACCTGTAATAAAGAAACTTTACTCATAGGTTCATATTATTCCCTGTTTTCTCTGTTTCCTTTGTAGCTTGACAAGGAACTCCCTTTGTCAACCAAGTGGGCATAAGAGATGGCACATGATCCTAATAATATGGTGTGAACTACTGTACTACAACCTTAGGAGTTAATTAAGTACCAGTCTACTGTTATGAAAGTACAGGAAAAATACATTCTTAACAAGATACCTAAAATTCCTCTAGCAAGCAAGCTAAAACTGAATAGGATGCTTCTTGGTAGTCTTGTTGACATCTGATAGCTGGAAATTTAGTTCTTTGAGCACAAAACTATATTAAACTGTGATAAACTGATGAGATTTCTTTTGACTCTGTGAAGTCAAAAGCTCATTTTGTGAAATTCATTACTGTTTTATTGTGAGTATCAAAAAAGTTCTTCGATATATACCAGAGTGCCTTAAACATTAAGCACCTCACTTTCAATTCATTTTTTCTATAGAAAAGTAATTTGGTTGTACTCCTACAGAGAAAACCCTATTTTATATCAATAATAAGGGCTAGTAGTTAGCAACGGATAATTGAAAAATTTGATTGGTAGATCAATTCTCTCTCTGTGCTCTCTTCCTACTTACACAATCAGGATAGCATAAGAGGTTCATTGATAGCAATCCTAGCTGAAGAGACTGAAACTTTGTCCTTGACATTTTTGTAGACATCATGTTACTTGTGCCCTTTCTAAGCAGTACTTATAACCAGAAAAAAGGACCCCTAATACCAATTATTTCTAACTTCAAGAAGAATATCTCTTATGATAGTGGGTGTGTAAGCCCGATGGAATATCATATAACCGATGCTCATGCTTCTATTTAAGAAAATTCATGCTTGGGATGACAAGCTTGGAGTTAGAATAAAATGCTCTATTTTGACAAACTATATGTTGGTTTTTGTCTAATCACTCACACAGTTACATTGCAACATCAAAACAGTCCACTTTATCTAAATCTTTGTTTCTAATATCATTTTGGATGAACGAGCAATGACTTAGAGATCTAACCCCACAATAATAATACAATTGGCAAATAGGATGAAAGGAACCTTATTCATATCCTTAAAAGTGTAGGATGAAGGGAACCTTATTCATATCCTTAAAATTTACACTGCAAATAAATAGTATTGTAAAATTCAACGCTGCACTAGAAAATCATTAAACATATTTAACAAAACCACCCATGCTGCAGTTTTGATTAGGGAGAAAAAATCTCCAACTGCCTGCAGCGACAGTGCAACAAGTGATTTTCAATCTTCATATATATCATAAATTACTAATGATCACTAATTTAAAAGAAAGGAAACAAGGATCATATTTGGATTCACATATGCTCTACCACTAGAACACTCATGAATTCCTCCAAACACCTTCCAAGACACACATCACACAACATTCAAAATATATTCAAGCTTGTTTGCAAAATTTACAAAATGTTTGTAATACATATTTGGTGATATAAAATTGAATGTAATATTTGTATCTATTTCATTTGTGGCGATTGTGCTATGAAATGATCCGACACATAATTTGTTGCATAATGTGTTGGAGAGGAATTGTAGGTGAGACAATATAAGATTGTTGGCATGTTAAAAGAAATTGTTGCAGAAGTATACGAATATAAATCAACTTCACTATATACCTCTACCATTCAGGGCAGACATGGGACGATATATCCTATCTTTGTTTAAGATATTATTTAGTATTTTATCTTTGTTTAAGATATTATTTAGTATTTTACTTCCAAATTGCAGGTGCATGCAGTTTAATATTTTTCTTAAAAAATATTGCTTGAATTTAAATAATTTTTCGTCTTTAGCCTGCTTATAACAAATATTCCTGGAGCCTTATATGTGAGTTTAGTATATAAGGCAAAGAGGGAGTGAAGTTGCCATGATCCTAAGTAGGAAGGTAAGTAAAAACCAAGTGCATAGTGGTTTGTTTTATGCAACGCCATGCAAATCATTATTAGGCATTGTTTCACAAAAATTTGGAGATGTACTTGCTGGATTACATGCCAAGTACAAAGCAGATCATGGATGAATGGGGTCTACTTCTCTGAGCATCAGAGTGATTGGCCTCTAAGAGAACAAAAATGTAGCTAGGCTTCGCTAAGAGTAATTGTTTTCACTGTAAGAGGTATATTTATGTATTTCACATGCAACCAAAAGAATGCTAAAGAAGCCTTCTATATATCTTTCCAGTATAGTTGTCATTATGCTAATAAAGTTAAACTTGGAACTTAAACAATCAAAGTGTTCTACTGTTAATTTTCTAGTAATGGTCACTATCGTGATATTCTCAACAAACAGTCATTAGATTTATATCTATAGTATTGTTGAGATTTTCCTGATTTGACCGTGTGATGTATTTTGCATCATCGTCAATCACACTCGTGATCTATTCTACTCCTGGCTATGTACTCTTTTTCATCCTCGCTGGCTAGATGAATCACAGAGTGATTCAAACGCGGATGCAAAAATACATCACATGCTCAAATCTAAAAAATTCCACAATATTCAATAACCAGCCTCCGGGACAGTTCAAATCGACAAAACAAGAAATGGATAGAGATTTAACATTTGAACAAACTAAAAATAAACAAAATTATAGATGAAACCAATAACAGTGGCAGATACCCTAAAGATTCATGTCTTCCCAAAACTATAGAAGCATTGAGATCACAGATAAAAGAAATGTAAAATTTAAATTACTTGAAAATTTCAACATGATGACATAAAAGAACGGAAACCCAAAAAATTGAAGTACAATATATAAATCAAACTTGCCTAAGTCTATGTAGAGGATCAATTGCCTACATTTACAAGATTTATTCTCAGATGCACCACTTCTTAGCTACGTTTAGGAGACTATTTTTAGCTTATTATTTACGAATTTGTTGTTGGTTTTTTAGAATGAGATATCCCCGATCCTCACTTCACACAGTAAACACAAATACTAATATATATAGCACAAAAAAACTCAGATTCCTGAAAGAAGCCTGGTACTCTCTTTTATACAGTAACACAATTATGAATGTAGAAAACATCAATACTCAGATCTGGGAAAATCAACACCATTCAGATGGTTGTGCAAGATATTTAGGTCAGAGTCGATTAATGCTCAATTTTCAACTAACTACATATGAATTTAGTGTTAGCAAGTAATAATTCCCATATTCAGTTCGCAATAGCTCAGAAAAGACAATCCAACATGTACACATATCTCAATAAGCCGATGCAGACTCCTTCATAAATGATATTATAGTTTTAATCATCAAATACATACAAGCATATGGGAAACTGTAGAGTTTCACATCAATATGAAAAATACCCACGACTTACAAGTAGGAAGATATGATTCGCTGATGCTGAAACTCCGTAATGGATGATATGCTTTGTCAAATTGTTGTTGAGTCTGTCCTGTGAGTTCGATCAAGCGCTATAGGTGGACAAGTAGTTTAGCGGTAATTTAACTGGCAGTAAAAGAAGTATAACCACACAACCCTTCTCCTCTCGTATTCTTTTTTTTTCCTTTAATTCTAGCAACACAAAGATGCCTAAAACTTTCCAAAACCAAATAAACCCACATAAAGAATGAATACGAGATTTTTCCACCACTACACTTTCAGATCTCCATAGCTTTGAAGACTTTTGGAAAATCTTTGCACTCCTATACACATATTCAAGATGAATAGTAAGGAAGAGAATGGTTTTGAGGGTTTCAACCTGAAAATGTAGGTAAAGGAAGATTTGAGAATTGTGGCTGGGCTATGTAGCTCAAAAAGGTCTCATAATTTATATTTGAGAGAAACCGTGATATAAAGCCTTCCTATTGCCGCTAAAAATAAATGTCCGTAATATGTGCTCGATGAGTGAAAGAAACGATGAAAAGGGAAGAAAAAATAGTGAATAAATACAAAGAAATCGATGCCCTCTCAACCATGGATACTATTTGTCAAGTCGGTTCTCTCATAGAGTGACCTTTACCATTTGCATGAGACTCTGTCGCTGCTACAAGAGACTCTGCTTCTACCCCTACCATCTCTATCACACCTCCAAAAGCCTGGGGTTTAAATCTCTCGACAAACAAACAAACCATTCCTAAACTGAAAACCTAATCGTTCTGCCACTCCAAATAGAACAAAAAAATTATCTAGTAAACCATAAATGTTCCACACAGCTCCGCTTCACATTCCCTCCGGCATATTTATGAAAACTTCAAGCGGTGATGAAAGGCACTGGGGTTGAACATTATTTGAATGCATTTAAAGCGAACATATCTACTTTTCATTTATTGTGAGTAGATTGAAACAATGACTGTAGGGGAGATCCGATTTCATCCACGGGAAACAGTAACCAGCAAACCATTGACAGTTTAACGGCAACCGGGAGTTGTTTCATCGCGTGAGACAGGTTTTCGGTTAAAGCTCACACCATATATAGCCTATCGGCTAAATATCATTAAAAACATGTATGATACATATTCATCGTTCAAACTTCAAGTTCAATATTACAACACTTTTAAAGTTTTAATCATCATATGGATTCTCTAAATCATCAATATCAATGTCAACATTGACATTAGATGAAGTAGAAAGACTAGATGAATCACAAGTAGTGCCAATGGCACTCTCACTACCACTAGTATTGTGCCAATGCTATTTTGGATATTGTACTCCTCATATGCAATATGGTGGGAAGTGGAAGCATCCAAGTCAGTATCCTCTGGGTCTATATCCCACAACTTTGTTTCCCCTTTCTTGTAGTCATGTTGTTTGTGTGAAAGGAGACACAAGTTGGAATGCACATTTACTAAGTCTCCGCTCTTTTTGAGAGCAATTTATTGCGCTTTATCAAGTGGATGAAAGAATATGTGTTCCAATTCCTCTTAGATGCAGATGAACTAGCAAGCCTATGAAGACAAAGTAAACATTAAAAAAATATAAATTATAAATGAAATTATGAAACTTATAAAACTAAAGTATGAAAATTTATTTAACTTGTGATAAAACTTTGATTGCAAGGGGCTACAAATGTTGGAAGTATTGTCCATGGAAGTACCACCAATTATGAGCATCCTTTAAGAACCTATCACGAAGAGTATCAACACCTAGACCATTTGAGTGCACAAAATCAATGAACTCATTCGTGACTACACTTGGCAAATCAGGATCATGCAAGAGTCTCCTGAATGTTGCCTTATACCCTTTAGCCACTTCAAAATCTTTATATGGAGGAAGCCTTCTTGGCACTGAAAGAATCTAACTAGTGTAGTATTTTGGAGTCAATGCAAAGACAAGAAGGT
>VDFB02263905.1:0-31691 GCA_007258455.2 Sequoia sempervirens
ACCTTGTCATTATCTATAGATGCATGTGCAAAGTATATATTAGCTATAACAAAGTTTATTATAGCTAGTAATCATTGACCTAGTCATATGATAGTGGTCAAGTGTGTAGGTTGGATGTACCTATTATTTCTTATTTTAATTATCTATTTTTTTTTATTTCAATGCCTACTAAGGCACACTTCTAGGAACACCTTCCTAGGTTTAATTTGAGCCCAAAATATAGGATAGATTTCCCAATCTCATCGTAGCCTTCAACCATCCTCAATCTATTGGTGAACTCATTTTTCACCTTCTTGAAGACAACCCACGACCTTGAAGGTGAAGGAAATTTCTAGGATTTTGGACTTAATAAGACCTACAATAATAGATTCTAAGATGAGACTAGATAATGTTTGTGGTCATGTCCTTGGACACATTATCCTTGCATGGTACTATCAACTTCTTAATTTCACTTTTGGGACCTCCAAATCCTATTTGTAGTAATGGAATTTTCATACCTTGCAACTTCTTGATTATACTTTTATGCCCATTTTATCCTTTAGCTTATATATGCGTGTCTTGTGTCAGTTTACTCTCTTTTTCCTAGCCCATGTCACCCCTATCCATGCATAGCCCTGTTTATAATTTCTAAAGTGTTCCCATTGATTTAATTTTTATCCCCATCCCATCTCATCATCCCTACATTTAATTTCTCATTGATTTAGCCCCCTTTACCCCCTTATCAAACCTTTAAAATTTTGTTTCCAACCCTATCCTATGTATAAACCCCACCTTTTTTCCTATCACAAAACATGCCTTAATGAGCATATAATCATGAGGAAACCTACCACTACATGGCCCCATTTGAGCTTGAGGTCCCTTAGGAAATTGAGCTAAAATTTTATTTACAAATATTACCCATAGTTTGTCACCTAATAGGGAGGCCACATATTCTCTCCTCCTACCACAAGACCTATTTTAGTTCATAGATCAATAATAGGAATTTTTTTTTTTCAAATTGGATCCATGATTGAAATCCCATAAGGTGATTGATTGAGGTTATAGGGTTCACATTCTCAAAATTTTGATTGTGGGTTATTTTAATAAAGGTTTGTACAATAACATTAAAAAATGTAGAAGTAAAGTCAACCAAAAATTTACTAATCTATCCCACATAAAAGATTCAAAATACCACCTTTCATAAATAAGGCTTCCCCATGTGGACAAGGTCATCTTATTGGTTATTAGAAGTAGACAAGCTTTCCCTACAAATTACCAGTTATTCCTTTTAAGGTATACTCCATTAATTTTTAAACTCAAATTCATACCATGGATCCAAAATATCTCCATATACCCATCCATTCTCAAAAAAAAAATCAAGTGAAATTTCCATATTGGTCATTTTATCTCACTTTTTATATAAAAAATGAGACTTTTAGGTTTTTAATCAATTTCCATGTCTTCACTAAATATCAAGACTTGAAAAACCTTGGGATGCTTTCTCATGATGATCCCTATTATTTCTAGGCCACCATCATTCCATCTTTGAGGTGAAACAATTTAATTCTTCAATGTGTATGCATTGTTTCATTCATGTCCATTAGGTCATCATAAGTTTATTGTTAATTAAATACTTTTTGTTAGTCATTGATAGGTGAGAACTTTTGAGAAGTTGAGACACATTGTTGACAAGATCTCTATCAAATTTAAAATGTGTTCCTACTCAATGTGTGCCTACTCTTTGGACAAGGTTGCCACTTGGACATTGCAATCATGGTGACTATCAAGACTCCAGACATTGCACACAAACAAGTCATTTTTTCTAATGGTAGCCATGTCCTTAGTTCTAATCACCTCTAAAATTCACAAGAAATTCTAGAATACAATGATAGAAAAATTTCATAAAGGTTACTTCTTTTCTAAGTATATTTGATGCCACTTTGTCATCATTTTTGGTATCCAATACTTAGTCTTCCATTTTCCAAGTCTTGCATGTGTCAATTTACATATTTTGTTATTTTTACTCTAATTATCAATCCCATCTTACATGGTCATTAATTAAGGTTAGTACGGTTGGTGACACCCTTAGATTTAATGTTAATTTACACAATTTTTAACACATATAACCACACTTAAAAGAACCTACAACCCACTTAATTAGAAAGGTTCATCTTTAACATTATTTCACTATTCGCCTATGCTTGTACATGCATTTGAGAACTAGTTTTGCTAAGAAGAACCTTTGGGGGTTAATATAGACAAATGGAATATTGTTGAATTCCTTAATGGTAATTATCCATTATGACATATTTAACAATACGAAAAACATGTAACACATAAAATTTAATATATTGAATAAATTGAGTAAATTGACTTGCTAATCTTAGAATAAGCTAAGATTGACATTTTAAATATGAATATTTTTGTTTATGATATAATGTATGTGATAATCAAAATGGTCTAGAATGATGTCCTCAAATGCAAATCCTAGACACAAAACTTGATACTTTTGGGCACATGTAATATGATGTGTAACATTGTATTCTTATTATGTTAGTTTGGGAATGTGAGATATTTAAATTTTAAAACTCAAATAGACTATGCATGTGACATGGTCTAGGGAGGAAAAGACATTGGGAAATGGGTGGTTCCTAATACAAAGTGATAGATTTCGAAACTAAGAGTGATGGTTTAGGTTTAAGGTTAGTTAGTGCACCAAATGAGAAAAACTAGTTAAAACAATATATAACTATAGCATCCATACGAAGTGGTGTAAAATATAGGGGTAAAGGTGTAAGGTATGTAGTATTATCATCTATATTTTTTCCCACTTTAGTGTGTTTGTAAATCTATATGAACAAGTTACTAAGATATAAATTAAAGAAATAAACAATTGCAACAAAGATACAATTTTTTAATAATTTATAATTTAATCCATAGAGCAAGTGTCTTCTCCTTTTGTCACTAATATTCAATAAAAAATCACTAGGCTTGTTGTATTACCAAAGGAAAATCATAAACATGTGAAAACTATATAGAAATCAAGAATAAAATTAGTTTGTGTGCATTATAAAGGAATGCTCACAAATTTAGGAGAAAATAAATAAAAATTAAATATGAAAATTGTGATCGAAAGTGAAGGATGATAAGTAAATGAAATTGAGTAGAGAATATGAACCTAGCATATATGTACTTGTGTTTGTAATTGATGTGAAATATTTCCCCAAATGATAATAAGTATGGGTACATTTAACCTACAAAAAGGAGCAAGACCTTGCCCCCCAAGAGACAAGATTAAGTGAAAGTAGTGAAAAGAATATGAACACAATTTATATAAATATGATCTATGTAGTTTAAAGAAAATCATAAAAACATGAAAGGTTAACCAATAATTTTGATGTAATTTGGTGGTTAAGGGTCAATCTCAAGGTCACATAGTATGCCATAAGAATGAATTCCTTGATGAAACTATCCTTCATGATGTTATGATGCAAGTGGTGATGGTGATGGTGATGGTGATGGTGGTGGTGATGCTGATGCTGATACTGATGATGCATAACCATAAAATAGAACAAAGGTAGTCTATAAATATGCTAATTGGGATGTTATATTTTGAGAAACATGTTGATATATTATCATTTATTTTTTATTCACTTATTTTTGGGATGTTTCTTTAGCACATTAATAATTACCATATAAATGTATAGTTAAAGATGTACCTTTTTTAGCTTATCTTGATTCTCCTTAAAATATTTTTCTATTTTAATGTCCATTGGAGCTCTAGATCAACCGTCATACCACTACATGGTGTGCCCATGATACTTGCTTGCATATTTTGCTTGATTATGACCATTTTTGATAATTAAGTTTGTGACATTAATGTTGAATGTGTTAGGTGTATCCTTATGTTATTAAAAGTAATATGAATATTATGGCTAGCATTGGGAGAATCCTCAACATCTAATTTTGTGTTTATATTCATCATGTTGAGGTTCTAAAGATGGAGTACCATTTCCATAAACACCCTTTTCTTGAAGCATATTATTGTCAATAAGATAATGATATGTTTGAGTGGCATACACTACCTACAATGCATCTAATGGTAGTCATTAATAAAAAAATGAATTAATGTGGGAAAACTTTAGATGTATCAACTATTTTACAAGAGGTAAGGTGATAATTTTTTTTTTAATTTATATATTGATATGTAGAGGATTCACTATTTGAGTGAAATTTTTATATTATTTTAGTTTTTATTTAATGGTGTTGACATGTGAATCATTAATAGTATTGATATTATGCTTGAATCCACCCTAACTTACCCCATTTTTTAAATTTGATGTTCGTTGAAACTTATAGGAAAGAGAAGGACTATAGAGATGTTATAGTGGAGGATATTATCTCTAACAATATAAACTCGTAATGACATACCCTAGAAAATTCATTTTTAAACTAGGATGGATAGACCATTTACTAATCATGAATATACAAATTAAATTATAGAACAATAAATAAATTTAACAAAAAGTGAAGACACGGATAGAATAAAATCACCACAAAGAGTGACAACAATACTTGTTGGAAACTTGCAACCATTTAAAGACAATTTCCACATAACCCATAAGAGAAATCTATGCAACTAAGTATTCAGAATCCACATCCAAGAGAATAGACAACATACCCATGAAAATATGACACAAGATATACCCTAGGAAAACCCTCAAGAGGGAAAAAACCGAGCCTCCAAAACCATCCATCTCTCAAGTATTATTCAGCAATAAAGATTATAATACATCTTCAGAGTCTCCATGAACACCATTGAAGCAACAAGTCCTCTCCAAGAAATCCATGCGAACAAGCATGCAACCACACATCCTATGCCATGCTTCAAACCCTCACAAATGCTAACCAGAGCTAACTTGCCAATTGACCAACCTTAAACAACTACCTTTGTGGTCGCTTTTATAGAAGCAAGCTCCCACAAAACCACCAAGTGGTATTACACAAAACTATGTGACTAAAACCATGAGATTACAAAACCATGTCCCCTTATTTAATATTGGGTACTTTATTTATTATTTTTCCCCAATATTAAATAATTACATTTTTACAACTTAACTTATGTCCCAATGTTACATGCAACATTAAGTGGCCCCAAGAATAATTAAATTAAATACATTATTGCAAGGTGTACAACACACCTTTTCCTAACAATACATGGGAGAAATTTTCTTATGGCTAAAAATTCTAGAAAATGTGAGAAAATGCTCACTTAGAACTACTCTAAAATAATTTTAGCTAGTCTAAACCTCTTGGGAGTGATAATCAAGTGTGATACAACTTAGCTATCAACTTCTAAGACCCAAAATTCCCTCAACTTCCAACTCTCCTTTGATTGTGTTTACAACAATCAATTAGGAACTTAAAAACAAAATTTGTTGCTCCAAATTCCCCAAAAATGCTCTCAAAATGATAATAGATCATCAAAACATTTTATAATGGGCTATACATAAAATTAAAAGCATTTTGAATTAAAAAAAGTAATGTAATAAAATTAGAAATTAAAATGTCACAAAATATTTATTTTATTGTAGAGTGAAACTATTGATTTTTGTAGAGGAGTGATTAATTTTTTGCCTTCACGATGTCAATTTTATTGCTAATGAAAATAGTTATTTCACCACAAAATCCAAATAATTTTTCTACACTTCTCTCTTTTACCAAACCCTCTTTGTCTTTTCTTTCAATAGCATCCTCTAAGTAACCCAAGTTCTTAACCAACTGAAGGGTGAAAATGTTTAGACCAACACCTCCATCTACTAAGAGTCTTTTAACCTTATTTTTATGAACAATGACCTCAATGTGAAAAGTGTAATTGTGAGAGGGTTGCATTGGGAGATCTTGTTCTGAGAAGGTGAGAAGATGAGGGGTAGTGATATACTCTACCATAACTTGAAACTACTCTGTATCAATATTTTCAAGGATGGAGGAAGCTGATAAATCCTTTTCTAGTATGTCCCTATGTGCGGGGGATAGCTTCAATGGTTCTAGAATAGAGATTTGTGCAGGGGTCTTCTTTAGTTGGTCAAGGAGACTTTAGTTGCTAGGTTTTGACATTGAAAATGTAGGTTGTGCCCTAGGTTGAGATGAAGCTCCTTGGATTGTAACCTTTCCACATCATGTGGTGACTCTACATTCTACACTAGGTCCTCGAATGGTGATGACGGTTATGAAATTGTCACAAGAGGTGACCACATTGGAATAGACATGTCCTACATTAGTGTAATTCTTCTCTTTTCCATTTGCATTCCCTTTGTTATGGTCAGGAAATGGGGTCTTGTATATCATGAGTTCATGGTTACTTGTTGGTAGTTTGATAGTTACGTCTCCATTTTCAATGAGGTCTTGGATAACGTTCTTTAGTTTCATATAGTCTGACGTTTTATGTCCTTTGATCTTGTGAAAGTCACAAAGATGCTTTTCGTTATACCAAGGTGGTCTATCTTGAGGTTCTTGGTAGTTCTAAAAATTGGGGAGTGTAATCAAGTTGGACTATACAAATTTCTACATGATAGATTCAATAGGTTCCCCCAATGGTGTGTATTTGTGTTTAGGGTAGTTATTCCTATTGGGGGGTCCTCTTTGCTGCATGTTGGTGTTATTGATCATTTGGTTATTTTGTGGTGGTGGGGTGGTTTGTTGTGCAGTTTGTTGTGTGTTGGTTGGTTGGTTGGTTTTTTCCTAAGAGCACTTATGACGACTTTAGTATCAACAATGCCATCATTTATCATGTTCTTGTTCTTAGTCCACACATGGGGCTTGTCATTTGAACTGGTAGATGGGCGGTTGTCTTTATACACTTGTGTGTTTCCCTGTGAGATTAGGGCTCTCTTGATGTTGAGGGCCCTAGGGACAAGATCATCATAGGTGGTGATACATTTCATATTTAAGTGGAAGGACAACTCTAGATCAACATTTGTTATAATAATTCCCACCTGTTGCTCATCAGGAATGGGACACTTGCTCTTAGTAGCTCTTTGCCTCCACCTTTGTAGGAAATTAGCAAAGGATTCCTCTTTGTTCTGCTTGAGAGTTTACAACTCTTCTAAGCTTACATCCATGTCTAGATTAAAGGGGAAATGGTCTATGAACCTATCGATTATTTCTTGAAAGTTCTTAATCCCTGGAGGCGACTAGGAAAACCAATCGATTGTTGGGCCCGTCAAACTTTGTGGAAAGAGGCGCATCAAGTAGGAATCATCATAGGCAACCTCCATACACATGACATGGAATTCTTTGATGTGATCCACAAGATTTCCCCTCCCTTTGTATTTATCAAACTTAGGGACCTCAAAACCAGGTGGGAAAGGTACCATTGTGATGTTCCTATCAAATGGGTATAGACACAAGTTTTGTTGCATATGGGGTTTATCCATTTTTCCCATTTGAATGCCCTAGATCTATTGCGTGAGCGCCTTGAGTTGTGATGACATATTGTCTTGTTTATTTTGTGGATGAGCATATGTTTTGTATTGTGGGATGACAGATGAGTTGTAAGTGGGATTTTGATATGATTGGTTGTTGTATGGTGTGTAGGGTGGAGTTTGATACTATGAAGGTGATGGTGGTAGAGGTGTATATGCTCCTAACGTATTTGAATTGACAATGTTTTCTTGGGGATTATAGTATAAACCTTCTTGTTGTTGTTGTTGTTGTGTAAGCACTTGTTGTTGCTGGGCATATTGTTGAGCTAACAATGCTTGTTGTTGGGCTTCTTGTTGTTGTGTGATCAAGGCTTGTTGTTGGGATTCTTGTTGTTGTTGTTGTGCGATTAAGGCTTGTTGTAATTGTTGCAAGCTTGAGCTTGAGCTTGAGCTTTTTGTTGTCGCAATTCTTGTTGATAAGCCTATTGTGCTTATTACAAAGATAGAGTGTGAGCTTGTTGTGCTTGCAACGTGGAGGTGTTTTGTTGTTGGGATACGTGAAATGGGTTTTGGTTGATCATGGTGTGAGTGGGTTGTGGGTTGTTTTGTGCTACCATTCCTTGTAAGATTTTCGATTGGGAGGGAGGAATGTAGGTTTGAGGCCCCATTTGATTTTGCATGATTTTGGGAACCAATGGTAAAGATGATGATGACACCATTTGGTATTGTGATGTCAATGGCACATTCTAACCTTGGATCGATAGATTAGAAGGGTTCCCTTGACTGATGTGTTGAGGGTTCCCTTGTTGTGTTGGATGTGGGACAAAGGTATTACCTTGGTTGATGGGGTTTGTGATCAATATGTTGTTTTGATTTGGATTGATGATAGATGAGGTTAATGTGTTTTGTGGATTGAATTGAGTAGTTTGGGTAACCACTTATTTTGATGTGTCAATGGGATTACTAGAGCCACTTGTTAAGGGTTGACCTTGCATGAGGGTGTTAGCTTTCCCTTGTTGTCCCACTTGAGGCACTTGGTTCACATTAACTTGTGTAACATTGGACACACTTTGGGTACTTGTGGTGATGGATGAAGATGATTGTGTTTAAAATGTCGAGGCCGTCGTGGTGTTATGGAATGTAAGTGGTTTGTATGGATGGAGGGAATGCTCAAGAATGATGGTGGAAGAATGAGATGGGGCCCCAAATGTTGGTGTGCAAGTTGTGTCTTCAGGAAGATTGGTGTGTTGGGTACCCAAAAGTGTGTTTCCCCTTAAAGGGAGAGTGTGACCAAGATTGGTGGCAATCCTAGTTGCAAGACTAGGAATTAGTGTTTGACTTGGCAGATGGGGTTGGTTGATTCATAAATTGGGATAACCCTTGTGTCAAGGTTTGTGCAAGAAAAGTGGGAGCCATATTTTCTAAGATTTGATGATCTTGTTTATACTCAAGGAGTTCTTCCTTAGTGAGCTCAAGTGGGTTTTTTGTGATATCTTCTAACTCATACCCTAAAGGATTGTGTGATTGTTGTGAGGGGGTAGAATGGCTCCTTGGATCAAATTCTTGTGGGATAGTATCACTTGTGGTAGATGTGCCTTTGGTTTGTTCCATGATTCTCTTGTGTTGTGATCTTATTGAACCATAAATTGTGGGACAACTATGGGAGAAGTGTGTTGATATTTATAGTGTTGAAACTCTCTAGTTGACTCAAATTTTGGTAAAAGGGACCCTTTAAGTTGTTTTGGACCAATGGTGTGAATGGAAGATGAAAAAGGGTGAATGATATGGGGGATGAACTTTCTCAACTTTTGGACAACACTTTTGACTATAGGTTTGATTGTTTTGATGTCTTGCATAAAGGTGTCAATGAACTTGTAAATCTTTAAGGTAGACTTGTGACCTTTAAGATAAACTAGTCCACAAATGTGATAACTAACTTAACTAAGTGTATGGAAAATGATCCATTTCTAAGTTAGGGGATAGGTTTGATAAATGTCTTAGTCCAAAGTGTTGATGTGTCCAAAAGTTTCTAAAGTTGTTTGGTGAAGTGGGATGTAAAATGTGTGAAGATAGATGAAATGTTTGACCCAAAATGTGTTAACCTAGAGGGACCTTTTTTTTGCAAGGCCAAGATAGTGAGAAACATGATATACCTCTAAAGTGATAAAACCTTGAGAACTCAATGATTTCGATACAATAGAACTTGGACTCAATATTTTGCAATACTTTCCTTGTCTCAATTCGTTTGTCTTTGGGGAGTCAATGTGTCTCAACAATACGACCAATGTGTGGTGTGTTCATTTGGTTCTTTAACCATTGATTAAGTGAGATTGTTTCATTACCACATCAAGAAAGTCTTAATTAATGTTCAAACTAAAAGATGTCTATATCTAAGCAACCTTCATTTCACAAAGTCCATTATGTGAAAATCAAGAAGCTAAGGCCATAGTTCCCTATGTTAACTTTGGAAAGTGTGAAAGAAGATATGAAGTCCAAATATTTAGAAGCCCCTAAGGATAAAATCCTTAGGGACAAGCAGCAATATAGGACTTTTCAAAGGTATGCACACTTGATCCAAAGGGTTTGAAATTTGATAAACTTGTTGATGTGGGTTTAAGATGTTTTGGAACCAAACAATGTGTCAAACTAACTCACAAGCAATAACAATCTTAGCTCAAGTGGGTACATAGTTCCTGGTAGGCTTACCATCATCCCCTAAGAGATGATTAATCTGTGAAGATGGAATGGACAAATAGGCTATGTTAAGGAAATGTATCGTCTTGACACGCCAAGAAAAAGAGTCCCTTCCCTATTTGCTTTATTGCTTCAACCAAAAACTGAACATGGTAAGTAACTTCTCAAAATGGTGCTATTTTGATACTCTACTTTAAAATATGTTTCAAAAATGGACTCGGTTGGCTACTACACAAAAAGGTTTTAATGAAAACAAACCGAGAACACCTATCATTACACTACCGCTCGTTGGCCACTTAAGGCTCTTTAACCATTCCCATTCCACTTAAGGTGTGGGATTAGGTGCAATACGTTGTCGAACCAGGATTGAAGCTACTTTCTCATGATTTCACAACCTTTATTTAAAGCCCACAGGTAAACATGCTTGCAATAACTTGACTATTAGTTCTCCATTGCGAGATGTATCTCATAGCAAGCCCTCTCTTAATAAGAAAAATGCTATTTCTCTTCGCCCAAGATCTCACAAAGCGCAAGGGGAGAGGATATGTAGCAAGTTACTTAGGGTGACTCAGAGCAAGAAAATACACTTGAGTGTTTCTCTTCACCCAAGATCGCACGAAGCGCAAGGGGAGTGGATACACACTACAAGTGTATACAAGCAAATCAAACACATCAAACACTCATTCATTTTAACCCAATATAGTAAAATGACTTCATTTTAAGCACCAATGGAAGTGTTTGTTTTGTCCAATTTTAACCGATATTGCAAAATGAGGATATATGGGTCCAATTTTAACCAACTTTGAAAGTGAATTTTAAGCCCAATGGAAATTTAGTGGTCCTAGAACATAAAGCAAAGCAACATATGACGGGTTATAATTGTCCCATAAGTGTAAAATACTTTTACAATGTATGGTCAAACAATAGTGCGCTCCTTCACTTCAAATGTTTTCAAATCTACAAAACCAATTAGCCTTAAAAACAAAAACCAGATGTCAGTAGAATGTTAGAGAGCATATGAAGTTAAAAAATTAAAGCACATGTGAAAATTAACTCTCTGTTTTCTTTACTAGTAAAAAGTGTCACTACAGTCGAAGGCATCCCTAAAATTGACAAATGCATCGCTATAATTGAGATGCGTCGCTCTGGTGAAGTTTGGAGGCGTTGCTCTACAACAAGAAAGTGACAACAAATGTGTTGATATATCAATAGTGTCACCAAATTTAAATTCACAATAAATCCAAAAAGTAAAACGTGTCACTTTATTTAAATGCATCACTGTAATTCTTGCAAAGGTGTCGCTATATGGCGACGCATGACAATGACGTCAGTGTAGCCTTCAAAAGCGTTGTTGTATCTGTAAACCCAAGAACATGGGAATCTAAAGAGAAATTCATCTGATTCAATTAGTATAGCCCTCTTTCTAGCACCAAAATATGATCATAGTCATAGTACGAATTAAACACGCTAGATCCAAATGAATTTAAACCCTATTTAATCCCCTAAGCCATGATCCCAATGAGATGTTTGAAATTATCAAAAAAATTAAGAAACCATTAAACTAACATGAAATAAACATGAAAGCTTAAAAGAAACTTATTTTAAGACCTTAAATCTTCTCCCATTGGGGGAGTGGTGTCAAATTGATGTGGAATGGCGACCCTTTCCCAATCCCTTGGATAATATGAGTTGTTCCAATTTTGATTTTATTGATGAAAACTGATGAAACTGATGAAATATGAATGAAACATGGATGCAAAACTATTTTAACGGGATGAAAATGAGTACTAAATGCTAAAATGCTTGATGGAGATGGATCCAAGCTATGCTAAATGGAAATGAAGTTCAAAGATGCAAGCCATGGATGCAAACTATGCTAAAAATGGATGCAAACTAAGCTAAAATCGAAGCCATTAATGGATGCTTAAGCTAATATGTATGAAGATTAAGCTAAAATGCTAACAAATGCTAAATGTGGATGCAAGTGAGTATAAATTTCAACAACATAACTTTACTCTAAAAGGGTAGATCCATTTCTCTCCAAATAGTGAAGTATTTATAGGAGAGAAAATGAAGAATCAATGGATGAGATCGATTTGATCAATCAATGGTCAATATTGAATCAAGGTTGAAACATGGATCAAGGATTCTCATCAATGGATGAAAATCAAAGATCACATGGATCAAAGAAAGCGTCAAGGGATGAGAATGATTCAAACAAACACACTTTGTAACAACTTTGAAAGTTTGTTTGAAAACAATCATTCCCTTTTTGGAGCCAAATAGGAGAATATTCCCTTTGCAAGTGGATGGGAGAGGAAATTAACAATTTAGTAATTAAAACTAAATTTTGATTGTGCAAGATGAGGAATAATAGGATATCCATGTTGAATAATTAGTTTATTTAATGAGAGAAGGGTGTAAAATGACATTTAATTAAATAATTTAGGATTTATTTAATTAAATGAGAGGACTTAGGGGGTTTATATTAAATAATTTGATTTATTCAATTAAATAAGATGAGAGGTGAAGGTGAAAGGGGGTGAATTAACCTAATTAAATCAATTAGATTAATAGATGAAAAAGATGCATTTAATTAAATAACTAGGCTTATTTAATCAAACAGACAAAAAGAGGATGAAATTCAGGACAATATGATGTTAGTGATCAAATTCAAGTGTGTAATACCATTTAGGATAATTTTAAGTGTCTACAGTTGCAAATTTGTTATTTTTATTAAAAATTTGGGAAGGGACATTGCAGTTGACCATATATAATTTATAAGGTGTCAATTTAGTTGTTATGTGATAAGTGATATTATACCACAATTCATCCAATGGTAACTGTTTGGTCCAATAACGTTGGTGATTTGAAGAAAAGCAACATAAATAGGCCTCCAAGCATTTATTGACAATTTTAGTTGGTTGTCTATTTGTGGGTGATATGTAAAGATCATTCTAATTTGGGTACCATGGCATTATAATTTTTTGCTAGAAGTGACTTGGGACAATGGGATCGTGATTGCTAACAATGGATGCAGGTATACTATGAAGACAAAAGATGTGGTCAATGAAGGTTAAGGCAATAATGGAGGAATAATAGGGATGTGATAGACCACATAAATGGGTCTATTTTGAGAGGTGATCGATTATCACCATAATGATTGATTTCCCTATAGACTTTGGAGGTCTTTAATCAGGTCCATGGAAACATTAATCCACACCTAGATACGAATGGGTAGTAGTTGAAGATAGCTTGAGATGATAATAATTTTTCTTTCTTCTTTTGAAATATCTCAAATTCCTCCATAAACTATTTAATGGTTTTTTCATACCTTCTCGCCCGTCTTCCTCACCCCCTCCCCCCCTCCCAACTCCACCCACAAAAAATTATATATAGTAGGGTATTGCATATGTTTTGAGAAACCTAGATTAATTAACAAATGATGAGGCAAAAAAAATAGACAAAAGTTTTTATTGTAAAGTTGATTGGGAGAGCTACACTAGATGAGCCTTATATTGTAAGTAGGATTTATCTCAAGAATATTTTGGATTTGAGGAAGGATGATGGGATAACTTTTGAATGATTTGTTGAAGGTAACTATCTTGCTAATACTATTGGCATAAGTCATTTAACCAAGGGTGGGTAATGATAAGGCACTCAAAGATTATTGATAAATAGATTTGTCATTGTGATATTTCATTACAAGACAACTTTGACTCACCTAACAGGCAACAACAAATATCCCAAAAGTTCAATAGATTGCTACTAAGTTAATGATTTCCTCTATGTTTGAGAGGGGTAGCTCTCTTGTATGATATGATAAAGGTTTTTTTAGGGGTTTTCTTTTAACTAGAAAACAAGAAAGGTAGCTAAACTAAAATAAAAACTAAAAGAAAAATGGAAAATACAAAAAGGGGAGGAACAAACACAAAGATTCATTCCCAAAAATAAGGTTATTGAATGATGCAACTAAGTTTATAAATGAGATGTAATCTAACATCAAACAGATACATACACATAAGATTAAATGACTCAGATCAAATAATAACCTATTGATTTCATCCCAAATGCATAAAGAAAGCATATATATAAAGGGAAAACTTCAATATTCATCACATGATAGAAAATATATATTAAGAATGATTGCCAATTGAACCTCGTAGTAATTAACAACATGGAATAAGAACACTCTCCCAAAGACCAACAAACTTTATTCTCTATTTAGTTCCTAAAAAGAGCTCCACAAACTCTTTGTGTTTCTATATAATGTGAAAAAACCTCAATCTCCTCCCAACCAAAGACTACAAATAACTCAAATTAAAATTGAACTCTCCACCCCTTGTTTTACAATCTTATATATATAAACTTTTATTTGTAATTATTTCTTTTAATGACCTTTAATTTAGCCCTCAATTATATTTTAAAATATCCTTACTTTTATAATTTTAAATTATAACTATAGGTCATGTATTAAGTCATATTAAAATAACTTAATTTACAAATATATAAAAGTAATATAAAGAAATGAGGAAAGTCTTCAATTCTTTTGGTTTGCAACCCACAATAGACTCCATCACATAACTTGTGAAACTATTTGAAAGACCATCTGTATACTGCAGAGTTCATAACCAACCAAAGTGCCTCCTGAGTCATTCTTCTCCAGTGGTATCTCCATACCCAGGGCTTCTATACATACATGCATAAGCTCCTCCATATCCCTGTCGTTGACCTATGGTTGAAATTGCTATTAAAACTGCCACCATTATATTCTTGATTCACTCCAGTTCTAAATGTTGCACTCCTTCCATAGGTAAGATATGTATCTCTACTTCTAAAGTCAGGGTTGTTTCTATTGTCCATCCTAACCTCATAGCCACCTGTAGGACTTGAATTATATTCATGTTGATCGTCACTGAGAGTAGCTTTTCTAGGCTTCCACCATTTGACAATCAAAGATATTCTTATCCAAGACAACTCTGTCAGCGACTATAAGGTCTGAGGAAACTACAGGTTTGTGCAGTAATCCTATCCTTCATGATCAATGCTTCCATAACCTTCCCTGGTTGATCATAAATCGTTGCTTTCATAGATACCTTCTCAGCACCATAGCTTGTGATCTCGTATCATTAAAAAGCAATAATGCATCTTATTGTTTACCTTGCCCCACAAGCATATTGATGACATTGACATATTGTTTCATTGGGATCTAAACCTGAGAATTTCATTTCTTCAAAACATGTTAAAGATTCCTCTGTTTTACCCTCTTTGTTGTATAAATCAACTAACAGTGTATATGTGAAATAATTGGGCTTCAGTTTTGCTATAGACATTTCTTTCCACAACTGGGTAACAGCATCATACATGGATGCTTTATGCAAAAGAAAAAATCATGAAATTATGAACTATGAGAGATGGAGTAAGTCCTCGTCCTCGCGCTCAATCATCTCCATAAAAGCTTCCTCTCTATTTATCTTATGATAACTTAATATTTTCCTGCTCCTTTTTTGGGCCTTCAAGCACTAGATCTTGTGCAATGGTATGAGAATATTTGTTTATTATAATGTGCTATAAGTAATCTGCTTGCACCTTAGCCGCTTCACCATCTCCTTGTTGACCTCGGTAAACACTGCTGCTTCCTCCAATGCCGATGATATTGAACCTTGAAAACTGTTATGTTGCCTTGTCTGTGATTCCACATTTCGCATATTGCATCAGCTTGCAAGTTCCTGAAGCTTTTTCAGCAAACCCCATTTTATACATATTCTGCAATCACTGCAATTCCTTGAGACCGAGTCTCTTTGAGGCATTCTGTCAAACAGTTCATGTGCCTGTAAATATGTCGATCACAGAATTTTCAACTGTAACATTGCCAAACGGTGTTCTAGGGTTCTTCTATATCATTGCCATACAGGAACATTGCCAAACAGGAAAGTAGGCAACTGGCAAATATCATGGAGTACTGCCTTGCACTTGCTAAACACATTTGTTTATAAAGTTTCTAACGCCATTTAAACAGATGTATTATAAATATCCTGCAATCTTCGCATCTCATGAAACACATTTCTTTGAGTAAACAGCTCATGTTCCTTCTATGTGCTTCCACATTTTGCATACATGTCTATCAAAGCATGTTGAGTCATATTATCTGACATAGATCCCTCTTCCGTTATGCTTTGATGGATGGCCGTACCCTGTTCCAAAGATCCCATTTTAGCACAGGCAAGGAGGATGCTGGCCAAGATTGTGGAATTCAGCTTTACACCTACAGATTGCATTTCATTGGAAGTTTCTAAAGCCTTTTCAAATCCATTTTGTGAGTATCCAGTCATCATCACAGTCCACGAGATGTCATCCTTTTAAGGCATGCTGTGAAAGAGTTCATGTGCACTACCAGTGGTTCCATATTTCAGCATTTCCAATTATAATATCTGACATTGAACTGCTCCCTATCATGCGCTAATGGATGTTCACGCCTGCTTGAAAGCTCACATCTTGATTGACGAGCAGTGGGTAGAATGTTGATGCAGGCATTTTACGCCCTGTCATTGCATTCACAACTCTCGCAAGGTTTGACTAGGAGTGTATTTTTTCTAGAAAATTAGTCACATAATAGTTTCCCAAACCTCCCTGTCAATTCGGGGTAGTGGGCCTAGTTCAATTGGTTAAAGCATCCTGTTGTAGGCAAGGGGTCATGAGGTCTAGTCTCCTCACTGTCCCTGTGGTACCGGAGGGCATGTTGCGCCAGCACCACCGGTCACGTGAAAAAAGTTTAGGCATGTCACGCCAGCATCACCACTGCAGTTTATAGGGGACGGATAGCCAATTCTTTTTAGTCTAAACTTCCATGTTAGTAATTTTTTTAATTGCTTGACCAAAATTTATAAAAAAAAAATCTCTTGAATGATAAGGAATTTTAGCAAAAAGATTTGCAAAAACATGTTGAATGTAGTAAAAAATGTCCTTCTAAAATGATTTCCTTTCATTCCGAATGGATCTTCAAATTTAATTATTTTAGTCGGGTCAAATTGTGCGGAAAAACATGTCCCCAAACTCTTGTGACAACAAAGGCATACAAATGACTTTAGTTTGGCTAAAAAAATTGAGGATAATGCGACATCAAGGGGTGGGATTTAACACACGACGATGATTGTTAACTTTTGATACAAAAAGTTTAAAAATTTGGCAAAGTTGAAAACAAGGCAAAGAGAGATAGGTCTTTGGATTGATGTGCATCTACATAAAATTATCCTATCCTTTTTTGGTAATCTCATATTCATAACCTAACAACTTGTTGACTCACATATGTTTTTTAGGGAAGAGCCTTACTATTCCAAAAATACTTGAGGTTGTGACTGTTATTTTTGATATAAATGTGTTGGATAACAAGGTATGAGCACCATTTGTTGACTATGTGAAGAATGGCTAGTATCTCCTTCTAACAAGTGGAATGTGAATTTTTTTATTGGTGAGGGTCATATTTGTGAAGGTGAGAGGTCACTCTTCTTGTATGAGAATAACACCCAATATAGAGCCTAAAGCATCACTTTCAATTATAAGTTTTGGAGAATTTAGGTTTACCAAAAATTAGTGTATTGCACATAACTTGCTTGAGTAGATCAAATGCCACTTTTATAGATTCAGACCAATAGAATAAATCATTTTCAAAATGACAGAGAAGGGAGCTACAAATTTTCTATAATCCTTAAAAATATTGCAATAACAATCCATGAGACCTAAAAATCCATGAAGGCTCTTTAATATTCTAGGTTTAGGTTAGTTCTTCGTGGCTTCACTTTTTCTATCCACCTTAGCTTCGTCTTCCAAAACAATGTTCCCAAGGTATTTAATTTTTTATATCCAAAGCAATATTTGGAGCATTTGGCACATAATCAATTAGTATATAGGATTTCAAGGTCTTGGTCCAAATGTAATAGGTGTTATTTTTATGTCTAACTATAAATAAGTATATAATCAAAGAAGACTAACATGAAGTTATGAAGAAATGGTAAAAATAATTATTCATTAGTCTCTAGTGTTAGATTTGGTTGTGAAACCACCCAAGATCAAAGTGACTGAAGGAAAGCAAGACAAGAACCCAGAGATGAACAAAACTCAACACTATCCTAGCACTGAACTAGACTCATAATTTGAGCTAATGTTCCCCTTAGCATAGGGAGACGTGAGGGCTTGTTTATATAAAAAAATAGAGACAAATAGAACCAAGAGGAATAATAACTACCCTTTACCCATAATAGGTGGGAGGTTTTACCTACTTGGTAAATGCCAAATACATGGTTATGCCAATTCATGTAAAGACATAAAATGGTTATGGGGAGATGGCAAATAAATCCAAAAGAGGGTGTGACATTCAACTACCCAAATGTGGGTGTGAATGACACATGTGATTGAAGGATTATGCCACGTGTCCTCATCTTAACCATTCTAATATAACCTAAGCAAGTTTAATAATGTGTGTAGGAAAAATAAGTATTCCCTAACATAAGGAAAATAAAAAACCTACACTAACACCCCCCTTAAGCGTAGCTTAGGTGGGTGAAGAGACACAAAGATGCAAATATGGGTCTCGGCTACTAGGCCATGTTAGGTACCCATGTACAAAATACTCTCTCACAAATGGAGTAAAGGAGAAAACCCAGTGGGACAAAACTCCTCCCCAAAAGAGAGAAAATAAAACAAGTTTCCCAACACAAGAAGAATCCCATGCAAGGAAGAAGTCCCCTCCAAAATAGAAAGGATAGGAAAGACCATGTAGCCTTCCCCAAAGTAGTCAACTATGCCAATGGTTGAAGCTCAAAACTGAATGTAGAACATGGTCCACGATCATCGAACAATGTTCATCCCCTTAGGAAGAAACAAAACCAAAGGTGTATGAAGAATGTCTTCCCATTCTTGAAATGAATATGAGGGAAGAAAGCTCAAAAAGTATGAAGTCTTTGAAAACTGCTCATCTATCTCCCTGTCGATGTTGAAAGCTGCCACCACCAAATCAGGTGTTCTAGGCCACATTGATGAAGATGACAATCCAGAACCTAGTAGAGATGTGTGTAGAACAAAATCCAAAGACTCAACTACCTCCTCTGAAGACAAAGATGCCTCCTCCAAATGCTGCTCAAAAGTACCCACACTCATGTCAAACTGTGATGAATGATCATGTGGAGGATGAACAAGAGGATCCAAAGGTTCCTCCATAACAATTGAAGAAGAATCAACTTCATCGAAGAGAAGATGGATGTCATGAATAGTTTCTCCCAAGTCTGAAATATAAGAATCTATGAACAAACCTGCAATGTCTGTCAAGTAGTCATCCCAAGCAACTATATCTAGAAGACGATGTTGATCATGTTGCACTGAATCACAAGTAGCCATGAATGTAACACAAGTATCCTCAGAAGCAACAGTAGATAGAGGAGAAGGAATGCAAGGCTCAATAACTGGATCTGATGTGAGAATACCAAGATTCAAATAGCCAAAATTCTCCTCAAAATCAAATGTCACACAAGGAGTGTGATCAACAGCCAAAGTATCAAAATCATCATCAGGTGCAAAGTCTGAAAAGGTATACAATCGAGATTCATGATCAACTATCCCAGTAGCAATTATCTCTCTACTCTCCAAGTCTCTGATGGTAACTGAATCATGTGTGAATTTCACAGTCTTCCCTGCTCCACCATGAGTGATCTGATAGATGGAAAGAAGATTGTTTGTCAAGTGAGGTACACACAAAACATCATTGAAGGTGCCATCCCCAATATCAACATAACCCTTCCCAATTATACTCATGTAAGTGTTGTTGCCCATCAAAATAGGTGGCATAACACAAGGCTCAAAAGAAGAGAGCATAGACTATGAAGAAGCCATATGATGAGAAGCTCCAAAATCTAGGAGCCATCTCCCTAATTCATGACTTGTAGAAGCACAAAGATCTTTACCTTTATTTTTCTTACACTCATAAGCAAATCTTGCATGACTTTTATCCTTACTAGATCCTAACTGTTTGGAATGTGAAGAAGAAGAAGTAGATTCAAACATTATAGAAGGTAGATCAATGTTGTTCTTCTTAAGAAGGTGTTTCAATTCATCAATATCCTTCTTATAACAAGAATGTTCTTCATGTCCAGTCCTCTTGCAATATGAACAAGTAGACTTCTTCTTCTTAGATGATTCCTCCCTGGAAGAGGATTTGTGTTGTGCTTGATATGTGTGTGGATTTTTCTTAGATTTCTTTTGTTTCTTGTCAGATTGTCCTGACTCTTTCTGTCCCTTAGGCTGACTAGCCAACAAGGCCTGAGTCTGTGATGGCTTTATGAGACCCATAGAAAGAAGCTTTTTTTGTTCATGCATTAACATCTCAAAAAAAGATGCAAATGAAGGCATAGTATATGCAGATCCCATAGTCAGTCCATGAGTATGAAAGCTAGAAACAAAAGTTGCAAATTCAGGACCAAGTTTATTCAGTGTATTATAGATTAACTGAATGTCCTTTTTATCAATACCACAGCTTTACATTGTGTTCTCAAATCATTGACCTTAGTAATATAATCCTGGATGTTGCCAAAATTCTTTGGATCAAGGCTCATCAGTTCATTATCAATCTGATAACCTTTGACTTCATCTGTTGTACCATACAAAGATTTTAAATTTTCCCAATCATCATGTGAATTTGTACAAGATTCAATCTGAAACATAAGATCAAGGGAAACAAAACTATAAAGATATCCAAGAGCTTTTGTTTGTTCAAGCATCCATTTTATCTTTTCCTTATCATCTTTAGGTTCAGCTACCTTGTTTACAACATATGGAGTATACCCAAGTTGCATTAAGGCATTCCATGCATGTTGATGCCATGTTGCATAATTATAAGGTGTTAGCAAAGGAACCTTAGAATGATCCATGTGTGAAGGAAAAGAAAAGCACAAGTGAACAGATAAAAAACACACACACAGAAAGAGAGACCCCCCCTTTTTCACTCAATTAAGAATCCCCCCCAACAAAAAATGATTTGGCACTTTATAAATCAGTGCGTTTACAATGTTGGAGTTGTTTTCTAGAGTTTTACAATGTCCGAAAATAGACCCAAATACTTAAAGTACAATCAAATCTTAGAATGAGAACCTCAAAATAGCACCAATGTATGGTGCTCAGAAAAATATTCATTTTCAAGAAAAGAATTGCCTCAATACGAGGTCGTACGTGAAAGTTACATCCATTTGAAGTTCAAAAAATGATGACTATGCTTTAGATCTGATGAAAAAACTGAATTTTGGGAAAACTAGAATCACTTGAGAAAAAATCAATCACACCACTATAAAGAGCGAATTTTTTTACCCCAAATCAAAAACAATTGCACTGAAAAACGCCTCCGTATGACCGAGATATCGTGCTTCGAAATTGAGGTGCAAAAGTGAAAACTTCAACGAAGAGGGGTCCAAATTTAAAAACAAATCAACCTCTGCTAAATTTAACTGAACCTCTACTAAATCTGGAACACCTCCAAAAATAGTTGCCATGCCACTAAATTGAAAATGCTGCCAAAACTGGAGAATTACCAGACAAAAATAGAACTCTTCCAAATTAGTGGAACTGCCAAAAAAGACATCAAATGTAGCAGAACTGCCAAATGTGGCACAAAAGTCGAGGTCGAGGTATGCACAAAGGGCCATGCAGACTTGTACGACGCAATGAATTGTTTTTGAAATTTTTAATAATGAAAATTTTAATAATAAAAAATATATATCAAAATTTTGAAGTTCTTAATAAATAATCTTTTTTAAAGAAATGTGTGGGGGGGTGGAACGAACCACACCCCACACAATCCTTTAATAAAATTTTGAAAAGAAATGTGCAGGTACGGGGGTCTAACAAGCCCTGCGCAGGGGTACCTGTCAAGTACCTTTGCCTTGACTTTTTCAAAATATTTTATAATTTTTTAAAAAAACTTTTGCAATGACAATTTTTAATTAATAAAAAAATAGTTTTTTTAATGATTTTTTTTTTCGAAATTTGTGTAGTACTGTACTCAGGTGGGGCCGTACAGTCCTGCCTAAAAAAAATTTGCCTCAAAAATGACTTTCTCCAAATTTAACCAATTGGTAGTGGATCTTTCGGTTTTGACACTTTCTAAGTGAAATGGCGAGGTCCGTTTGGGCTGAAAATGCTCTAAAAGATCAGCTACCTTCAGGAATGTCTCTAAAAACTTCTGCTTCAATCCTTCACAAATCTCACACCCAATGTCTGATTTGGACAAAATAAAAGCCAATTCTAACTTTTCTGGCTGCTCTGAACTCAATGGTGAGCTCAGAATGTCTCCAAGAAGCTCCTAAATACTTGCAACAAAATGTAGTAGAAAAGAACCCCCCTAGAAACTAAGATCTCTATCAAGCATTTTTTATTCTCCAGGTCATCATTGGATGCAGGAGAAGATCATACTTTGCTTTCAAGAATGGATTGAGATATCTGCTAACCCACAACTCACAACTAGCTCTGATACCATGTTATATTTGGTTGTGAAACCACCCAAGATCAAAGTGACTGAAGGAAAGCAAGACAAGAACCCAGAGACGAACAAAACTCAACACTCTCCTAGCATTGAACTAGACTCACAATTTGAGCTAGTGTTCACCTTAGCATAGGGAGAGGTGAGGGCTTGTTTATATAGAAAAATAGAGGCAAATGAAACCAAGAGGAATAATAACTCCCCTTTACCCATAATAGGTGGGAGGTTTTACCTACTTGGTAAATGCCAAATACATGGTTATGCCAACTCAGGTAAAGACAAAAAATGGTTATGGGGAGATGGAAAATAAGTCCAAAGGAGGGTGTGACATTCAACTACCCAAATGTGGATGTGAATGACACATGTGATTGAAGGATTATGCCACGTGTCCTCATCTTAACCATTCTAATCTAACCTAATCAAGCTTAATAATGTGTGTAGGAAAAAAAAGTATTCCCTAACATAAGGAAAATAAAAAACCTACACTAACATCTAGAATGTAGCTGATGTATTGGTAAGACCAAATGGCACTAGAAACTCATAATGGTCATCATGAATGCAAAAGGATATGTTTGTAATGTCATCTTGTTTGATGTGGATTTGATGATATCTTTACCATAAATACATCTTGGAGAAGATGTAGGCATCATGGAGTTAATTTAAGATCTCATCAACCATAGGAATGCAAAATTTATTCTTGATTGAGAGGTTAACCCTTATAAATTGTGTTTTTTACCATTATTCATGAATTACATCCAAAGTTATAAAAATTCCCACAAGATAAGATAGAGTTCAAAGCCATTATGCACCCAAAATAATGTCACATCTTACTAGTGTAGGGAAAACATGTTATATTTGAAAGTATAGTCCTCTATTGTAAGAAAGGTTTCCCCATTGGTATACATTATTCAAAACTAGAATAGAGGTAGATAAAACTATCTACTTGTCTTAGCAGGAGACTTTAATGCAATTACATCTCTTCAAGAGAAGCATGGTGGAATATGTCCACCCCAAAAAGTCATGGCAGATTTTAGTCAATTTATATCCTCGAATGCTTTGCAGGATGTCCATCCGCATATAGGAAGCTTCACATGGACCAACAAAAGAAAGGAATTCCTTCAAATTGCAGAAAGATTAGATAGATTCCTGGTCTCCCTGAATTGGTATCTTTCAACTTTTGGTCTAAACTCTGAGATTCTTCCTTATCTAGAATCAGATCATTATGCCATTTGTTTATCCATTGCTAGCACAACTATCCCCAAAGAAAAATCTTCTTTTAAATTCGAGAGTATGTGGTTTAGGCATCCCCATTTTTTGGATCTCCTGAAGCAATGGTGGGTCAATACTCCTTATGTTCAAGGTACCAAAATGTTTCAGTTCCATGGAAAGTTGAATTTTGTGAAGCAACAAATTAGAATTTGGAATAAGCAAGTATTTAAAAATATTTTTGAACAAAAAGATGTTGTGCTAAAAGAATTGATAGCAGTCCATGAGATCATAATCCAAAAGGGATTAGATGTTGATCTATATGACAAACAGAAAAATATGCAAATGGAATGGGAAGAATTATGCGTGCGGGAAGAAGCTTATTGCAAACAAAAATCTAGGGAATTATGGCTAAAAGAAGGGGATCGGAATACAAAATTATTTCATGCTTCCACACAGATAAAAAGAGCTTCAAAGTCAATTCATTCAATTTAGGAAATTTCTTTAGGTAATTGGCTCACCAAGGAGGAAGACATTAATAACGAAGGTGTGATATTTTTTTCAAAGCTCCTTTCTGCCCCTCACACCATAGAAGATACCAGAATAAATGATCAACATGACATATTAAGCATAATTCTATGACTTATCAGTTCTAAAGATAATGAGAGACTTTTAAAACCTTTCTCTATGGAGGAGCTCAAATTGGTATTTTTTTTCTCTCCCTCCTAATAAGGTTCCTAGCCCAGATGGGTTCACAACCTTAATTTTTTAGAAATGTTGGGATTTCTTATGTTTTGAGCTCCTTTGGGCACTGGAAGAGTCTAGAAGAACTAGCTTCATGCTCAGACAATTTAATGTAACTAACATTGCAATTTTGCCAAAAGTCAAAGTGCCTAAAACATTTGTTGATTTTAGGCCCATCTCGTTATGTAACACAATATATAAAATATTCACAAAATCCATTTACATGAGACTTCAGTTGATTATCCCAAGGATCATATCATAAGAACAAGGTGGGTTTGTCCCAGGAAGGGAAACGTTTGAAGGGGAAATTGTTGCACATGAAGTTCTGCACACAGTCTCAACATTGAAGTTGCCAGCTTTCATAGTTAAATTAGACATGATGAAAGCTTATGACAAAGTTGATTGGCAGTTTCTTAATATGGTCTTGAAAAAGTATGGCTTTTGTTCTCACTTGCAAAGATGGATAATGTCTTGCCTATCTGGAGCTAAGTTCTCAGTAATTATAAATGGTAATCCCTCAGGCTTTTTTAGTGCTTCTCAAGGAGTTAACAAGGTGATCCTCTCTCTCCATTTCTCTTTATTATTATGGTTGAACCTTTAAGTCGTTTCATCCTATTGAAACATAGCGAAGGTTTATGGAAGGGTATATAGATAGCCAATTCACACATTTCGGTTACACATTCCCTTTTTGCTAATGATACTCTTCTTTGCAATAGATCATTTTATCTAAAGCTAAGTAGGTTAAGGAGGTCATTACCAAAGATTCTTCAACATCAGGTCAAAAATAAACCTAGCAAAATCCAAGGTTTACATTTTAAACACCCCAAAAGATCTCAAGAAGGAGATAGTGAAAATTTTGGGCTTTCAAGAAGCGGAGTTACCATGCACCTATTTAGGTATCCCATTTTTCAAAGGCTCCAACAAAATTATTTTTTGGGATAAGGTAATAAACATGCTTAAAGGATCTTAATTTGGAAAGCTAGATGGCTTTCCTTGGCAAGCAAAATCTTACTCATCAAATCTGTTTTAGCCTGAATCCCAAATTATTTCCTTCTTATTCTTAAACCTCCTGCATCAATAATTTATGAAATCGAAAAGATAATTAGATCTTTTCTCTGGAAAGGTAATATTGATGAAAAAAATAAAATACCTCTCATTTCACTTGAGGAATAAAGCCTTTGGGGCGAAGCTTGAATGTAAAATGTACACAAATCCTGAGGCTAAATGGGCTAGGATAATGCAAGTGAAATACCTAGATAACGATAATCCCACATGAATTATAACTATGGAGGAACCCCCAAAAGGTTCTACAATCTGGAACTTCATTACTTTCAGTCATAGTCTTATCACAAGTTATCTTTCATGGGAGGTAAATAATGGGCATAGTGTTAACTTTTGGGAAAACTTGTGGAATGGTAAGTCTCCCTTAGCAGAAACTCAAGCTCTCAATGAATACAAATTTCTTTATCAAAAGCTTGGGACTCAAATTTCTTAGATTATGTGCACTATTCTAATCATCTTACCGGGAAAGTAGTGTGGAAAAAACCTCCACCTAATCTCATTCCCCCTCACCAATCTGACTTGTTCTCCAATGTTTTGAATGATAGAATAGTGTATTTATCATCAAATCCAGAAAAAATAATATGGTCAGCTTTGAAGATGGGTTCCTATTCTCTAAAAGAAGGATATGCTCTTTTAAGCCAATTAAAACTACCCTCGCAATCTCACCGAGCATTTTCATTTTGTTGGAACAATAATGTTTTACCCAAGGCAGGTAGCTTTGTATGGCTTGCCATTCAAAAAAGAGTCCTCACAAGTGATCGCTTGGTTAAGTCAAAAATTGCAAATCCTTTCAAATGTCCCCTTTGAGACCTAGAGTATGAAACCATTGATCACTTGCTTCTTCTATGTAGTTTTCTAATCAGTGTTGGGCTTTTGTCCAGAGCAAGCTATATCTAAAAATGCCTCTCCCAAATTCAGTATGGGATCTTTTCCAGAGCTGGCCAGTTCTTTACTAGTCATCTTTCTTTTCATGTTTATGGCACATCATTCCAGGGTTAGTGTTATGGAATATATGGTGGGAAAGGAATATGAGAATTTTTAGGAAATCTAAATCCACATTAGAGCTAACTTTGATTAAAATTGAAAAACTAATTTTAGAAGAAGTAAATTCTAGTGTATAGAAAGTGAAAACAACAAGCTCATCTTTTACAAATTAGGACATCTTTATTTTAACAAATTGGAAGTATATAAAGCTACCATTTGATGGAAGTCTCCTTAATAATTGTCCCAATAAAGTTAACAGGAATCTAGTCAAATGGGCTCCTCCTCAAGCAGACTTTGTTAAATCAAATTTCGATGGAGCCTCTAAATCTGAATCAAGGAAATCAAGAGCCAGTATTTGTATTCATAACTCATCAGGGGACTTATTGGCAACTTATTCATATCATCTAACCTCTTGTACTAACAATAGTGCAGAAGCACAAGCTTTATTATCAGGGTTGGAAGTGGCCTCACAATTGGGGATACAAAATATCCACATTGAAGGCAACTCTTTAATAATTATAAATGCATGTAGATCAAGAAAGGTTTAGAATTGGAGCTTGAATTATGTTTTGCAAAAAGCTTGGGCTCTAATTGACAAATTCAATGCTTTCATAATCACTCATGTATATAGGGAAGGTAATGGAATAGCATATTTTCTAGAAAATTTAGGTTGTGAGGAAATAGAATTAAAAGTTATGCAAGATATCAGGGCTCTAAGTGATTACCCCCAATTGACAAACCTTCTTAATCAAGAGGCAAATTGCAATCCATGAGGTATATTCTTGAGAACATTTGGTTACATGATGGCTATTAAGTCGTGTTTGTGAATGAAGTACTCAATTCATTGATAAAGTTGGTATCACCTAATAATTATGATGTCTTGGGATTTCGCATTATACTCTTTAACAAGGTAAAGATTTATTTGTTGCCTTGGAGGCATGCATACTGCTGCATTGGTACCTTCAGGATGTCATCATGTGCTTCAAGAGCATATTGAAATCTAAGTTAAGATTTGATGGGACAAGTTAAAAATTTCATTAAAATGTTTCAAAGTTGCCACCTCCCTAGTGAATATTGTAACTCTTCATGGCGGCATCCTTAAGGTACAAGTTTCATGTGGCAGTATTCTTCATTCATTTTTTCTAGTTCAGATAAATTTCTTTGCACGAGTTGTTATACTTTCATGGTTTTTCAACTACCTTAGCTTTATGCGATTTATTGGCCATCATGTTTTCTGAAAAATGTGTAGCATCCAAAGGTATTTTGGGGGATTTAAAAAAAGTGCTTCCTCAGTCATTTTATTCATCCGGTTTTAGCAAGTTGGTTGTGCATCTGGGTAGCGAATTTCATCCTGAGATTGAAAGTGCAGAAAGGCTGACGATATGGGCCTCCACCCTGGAACTCGAGAATAATCTGCCAGGTTCAACCTTGGGAAAGACCATTTGAAAATAGCCTCTCTCAAGAAGATCTATGCCTCATTTTTAAGTTGGATACCATGCAAACGAAGGATGCGGTTAGGGCAGTGTTGGGTACTGATATTACCAGGCCCAGAGCTCGATGCTTAATTTTCCCCTCCCAGGTTCTTTTAGTCTTTTTATCTAATGCTTTGGATTTACTCCAGTCATGGAAGGAATTAGAATTAATTGTGGATAAATTTGTTAACCCTTAGTTTATTAACAAGAACGCTTTGCTCTCTGCTATGCAAAATTATAATCTGTTTTCTGGGGAAGGTTATGTTGGTGGTTCATTCTCACATGAATCTATTAAGGTTCGTGCAGACTTTGAGGAAATTTTTGAATTCCTCAGATTGGGCCTTCAATTTGGAAATGATTATATGCTTTTATCATCTCTAAAGAAACATGCAAAAAACCATTAGTGCATCATTGGATTTTGAAATTAAGGATAAGTTTTATGCCTTATTGTTTCTCCGTGATCATCTGCAACATCAATTTCTCAATTTTCCTTCTAATAAAAAAGGAAAAATGCATATGCAAACTGACAATCAGGTGCAAAAGGATTTTCATGCTTCCCCATTAGCAGAATGCTCTAAAGATCCGAATAAGGGTTTAGTGGCAAGGGCCCAAATCTCAGTTGCGAATCAATATGAGGGGGCAGAAGTTCCTGTCGTTGGCTATGACTTCTTTGCCCATGACATTCCTCTTACCAGGAAAGCAGAGCCGCAAGTTCTTCAAATTGAAGTGCAAGACCAAAACTCCACTTGTGGAGCAAAATTCATCTAAAGAATTAATTGGGTTATCTTTTTTTTGGTGTAGTTCTTATATTTTGAGGATATTTTGAACACATACTTTGTTTCTCAATTTTGTATCACCCTTGTAATGGGGTTTTCAGCTAGTTGGGCAATTTAGGGTGTTGTTACTATAGTTAATTTTTTGAAAATTCAGGGTGGTGAAAAAATAGGCATTCTAGGGTGGTGGTTCTGTTGATAGTTTTTTGCATTTATAGGGTGGCGGTACTATAGCTAATTGTTGAAAATCTATTGTAGTTCCCCACTAGCAAGATTTTTTGTAACCCTCTGTTATTGTTTCAAATTTTGGGCTACAATCGGAGGTTTTCTTCCTGGTTCTTTCTTGTCAGTATGCCCCCTGAACCAAGATTTGTACATCTATTTAACTATTATTAATATATTATAGTGGTTCGCCACTTTTATTAAAAAAAAAATCTTGGGTTACTAAAAGTATGAGGATTTTTCTAATCAATAAGGACTATGAGATCTTGTTTCTTAAAAAACCCTTTGACCATCATTATCGAGGGAGTGATGATTCCTACAAATGCATGCATGGAGATTTCAGGGAGAATTTTTACATTTGAATCCTCAATTGGTGGTTACTCCTCTTCTTGGACTTCTTTTGCATCTTCCCATTCCTTTCTCTTTAGTGGGGATTTCATAATCCACATCAAACATATATAAATTTTAGTGTGTTTATTTATGGTCCAAAGTGAACATTTCATCATAGTTGTAATATAATCCTTTATCTTAATCATCTTGCATTTTAGCCTTAGTAAGGCATTTTAATTAGATTTATTTGGAGCTAATGACAAAAGATTGCATTACTATGTGCTAGTTTTAAAGGGTGAAATGTTATAAAATAACACTAAGAAGTGAATTTACCTTTTGCTAATTGGGTCAATCCTAAAGCATTCATCATGGTAGTAGGTTTGAACATTTTGACCTTACCATAACTTGGATCCTTAAAGAACACTTATGAAGCAATTGGTGAAGAATTCATTAGATAAGCCTTGTGTGATTAACTATTTTTTTACTTTATTTGATATTCACAAACTGTTCCTATTTGATAGAGTTTGGTGAAGGATCCAGTGTAATACTTATAGGCACTAGGACCAAACCAATCCAATAATTGTTTGACAAAGGTGTTCCAATAAATCTTATCATGGTCATCACATAATTTTTGATATCACCTATACAATTGGATTGCTTCTTTTTCAAGTGGAAGGAACAAGGACGTTGGTGAGTGCACCAATATTGTGGTGATGAAAATATGGATATGCTCTATAAACACAACTAGTGGGGTTAGTGTCATCAAATCTAGGAAATTATAACTTAAGTCCTCATGGCATAAAGTTAGTTGAAGAACTATTTCTAGAAGGGTGGTCATTCCCTAGTTTATTGATGGATGTATCACTTTGGAGATTCATAATGTGGACTTTTGATGTCATATAGAAAATTGTGGTCTCTAGCTTTGGAATTTTTTGCTCTATGTTATGGGTGCTAGAATAGGTGGTCACTACCATGAGAAGGGTGGTTGGAGGGTCCCAAACAGGATGACCAAAGTTTTATAAAAATTACCATCTCAACGAGGTGATTAAAACAACACAATCAATTGGATGAGGGCAAAAAATTCCCTAGACTTCTTTTATTACAAGACTTTTTGTGATTTTAGATCTCTATGGGTTAGATTTCACTCTAAAAGATGAAATCAATGCCACTTCCAAATGGGATGCCAACTTCACCAAGTGGATACAAAAAGAACTAAAAATGAAAAAGCAATACATACAAGGTATTAAACATGAACATGATGATTGCAAGGTTTAGACACCTTATCCCAACATTCTCCCATTTTTCGAACACCTTACAAGAGAAAAAGAGAACATTCAACACTAGATATAACTATAATATCAATTTAATCTTCATAAGATATGACACATATGACCTTCATGTAGCAACAAAACTTCTTTGTGCTCACTAGCTTAGCGAGGGAATCTGCAACATAGTTCAAGATGTCCACTTTTTGCAACATGACTCTACTACCTTCAACCATTTTCCAAGCAAAGTGATACTAGAATCAATGTGCTTCATGAGAATAATAAATTTGATTTATAGCCAAATGGTTGGCACTTTGATTGTCACATACAATTCTATCCTATTTACATTGAGAGCCATACTTGAACACAATCTCTCTAGCCATATTATCTTCTTACATTCATATGTGTTGCAACATTGTACTCTACTTCTATAGTAGAAAACATGACTATAAATCACCATTTTCCCATCAAAATAATTGCTCCTACAAACAAAGTAAAGATATAGCCACTTGTAGACCTCCAATCTAGGTCACCAACCCAATCATAATCAACAAAGCCTTGTAAATCAACCAAATTAGCCACATGATTAGTCCCACGATAACTAATACAATGGTTTGACATTCCACACAAATATATAAAAATCCTTTTAGCATAAATCCAATGTTCTTTACCATCTTTTTCCATAAACCTACTTGAAACTCCCACTAGTTGGGTAATATTAGGTCTTGAATAGACCATGACATATATGAGGCTTCCTACAACACTATTAAATGAAATTTTATAAATCTATTTAAGATCATCGTCTATTTTAGGAAATTATTCTAGAGATAACATAGTTCCAATAAAAAGGTTCAATCCTAATTAGTTTGCAATCTTACATACAAGAAAACACTACAAAATAGTGTCAATGCACTTCTTCTTTTTCTTAACTCAATCCCTATTGATTTCCATACCCAAAATATATTTTTTAGCTTTTTATATCAAATGCACCATACAAATGACTCTTAAGTTCACTAATC
>VDFB02263906.1:0-24236 GCA_007258455.2 Sequoia sempervirens
TAATTAAAACATTTTAAAGTAATTGGGACCTTCTCTATCTTTATGGGAATGAAATTTTCGGTCACCACAAGTGTGACCGGCAATGTTCCTATACTAGTAATACAGAAAGATCTAGGAAATGTTGCTAAAACATCACCAGTACTAGTGGCATTTGCATCCCCAGGTACATGTCCTAACGCATGTTCTGGTATGTGTTGCCGACATTTCAGACGATAATATAGGCACGGATGATGAAGTTAGATGATGTGATGTATGCATAGGAAGATCAAGATGGACACTTGTGCCAACCCTTACTCCTCGAGCAACACTTGCAGTACCCTGATCATGGCCAGGAGCATCATGAGGAGGTAAATAATCCTGTAAAAACAACACATATTTTAGTTCATGACATAAAAGAGTACAAATATAAAACCATAAATGAACTTATGTTATAATTAAAGACCTTATAATAGCTTACTTGCAAGTTTTGTAATCTCTCAGTCAATATTTTAACTCTGTCTCTTATCTCATATGTTTGAGGCACTATTAACATCAACTTAACCATTTCTTCATTGCATTTTTTTTGGATCTTTTTTATCATATCGAGAGGGTTTGTTGAATAAGCGATGTCATCATCACAAAATATTGATTGCACCTCACTATGGATGCTCTCCTCTATTGCTAGTGTCTTTCCCCGATCAGTCGACTGCAACAAAAATATTAAAAAAATTATCAAAATTAACCCAAAAAACTTATGAAAAAAATATAATAATAAAATATTTTTCTTGTATCTAATTTGTACAATTACAATGAGGTAAACCTGTCAGATAGAAGCGGCTGAAGATACATCACGATCTGTGCTTTAGGCCAAAGCTTTCTCTATATGATCAATTTCCCCCTGTGACAAAAATTAAATATAAAAAAACATTACCAAAATGAAACCAATAAACTTATGAAAAAAAACATAAGAATAAAATGGTATATTGGAGTCATTAATTGGAGGTTGGGTAAAATGGTACATAGTACGTACCACCCCCATAGTAACTATTTTTTTAACTAAGCGATTCAAATTGTAATCGATTAGCAACTCTTCCCTTGTAGTTATATTAATTTTATCGCACATATGAATACACGGTTTCCCTCGCGCGCCTCGAATATGCAATTGGGTTGCTTATTTGTTGACCCAGGTTGTGTACTATTTATAAATCCTGCAATATTCTCTGATGCTTTTAGCCTTCCGTCAATGTACATAGCCACTCCTTTATTTTGATCCTTATCTTTTAGTTGTATTTAATTTGCTGACAATGCATACCTACGCATACTTCGTGTAGATCGAACCAGTTGCATCCAATCTTTGTAACTATAACAAGGTCCAACATACTCCATCAATTCAATAACTTTTTCATAATAGGAATTTATGTCATCCATGCAAAATAGGCCCAAACCATGTAATTACGATGGTGTTATGCGATATATCCTCTTGTTGACACAAAAATTAGTGTTTATTGAAGGAAATTCCTTGGGTACCCATTGTTTCCGTAGATATTTGTACCTCAAGGGCACCTCGACGTCGCCTATGCTCTTATCATCATAAGAACATGGCCCCCCTTCAGCAAGACAAAATTAAATGCGTTTACGAAATTTTCTTTTAATCTTTTGACCTCTAGTTGATCTCCCTCTTTTAGACATACTACATGTCTTGCTTTCCTCTTCTCTTCCTGAATTTTCCTCACTCGAGGAAGACAGATCTGACAAATACCTATTTGGTGGTACCTACACTCAAAAGGATGTTGGATGAAGTTCCAGAGTGAAATAGTTTGTGAATAATGATATCATATTCTACATAAACTTATTTTAAAAACTCTTTTTCAAACTATTATGGACTATGGAGGCTTGCAGTCTTTAGCTTAAACTCCTTTTCTAAATATTTAAACTGCTGGTGTGTTTACAATCCAGAGTGAATAATATTTTTAGTACCTAACTTTCTTATTTAGTTTGCTCACTGATATTCCTTGGGTACCCATTGTTTCCGTAGATATTTGTACCTCAAGGGCACCTTGACATCGCCTATGCTCTTATCATCATAAGAACATGGCCCCCCTTCAGCAAGACAAAATTAAATGCGTTTACAAAATTTTCTTCTAATCTTTTGACCTCTAGTTGATCTCCCTCTTTTAGACATACTACATGTCTTGCTTTCCTCTTCTCTTCCTGAATTTCCCTCACTCGAGGAAGACAGATCTGACAAATACCTATTTGGTGGTACCTACACTCAAAAGGATGTTGGATGAAGTTCTTTCATGGTGATGTGATCCCAAGGTGACATTATGATTAATCTATCATTTCATCGCTAGAATTTTATAGGTTATAAGGTAATCAAATCTTGATAGATTGCAAGCTATTGTTACTACCATCCAAATGTGTCCATCACAAATCAAATCTACTTAACGTTTTAACTCCCAAACTTTGTAACAAGTGTTAAATGTGACTATGGTCCACCAGTTACACAACCAAGTCTTCAAATGTATTCTCTAATTGTAATCAAAGGAATTTTTCTCTTCATTCAAGTAAATAAACTTGAAGGGAAACACCACCAAGTGGTTTATTTAACACCTATATTACTAAAAATAGTAGCAAATTTACATTTAATTTCCATATGTCTAAGTGGTTAATGGGGAGGGAGTGTGTACTAGGCCTAGTTAAGTCATCATAAGTTATGCTTTGTCAATAATTTTTTTTTAAGTCATATTAAATCTTTATATGTCTAATTGCTAGAAGACTTTTGGTATGTTTTAAGGTAGGATGATTGATGAAAGAGCCCAAAGACTAGCCTTTGTCAATGGTATCTAGGTACACATAGCAACGGTCTTCTCTTATATGGTTGGACATGATTTAAAGAACTTAGATAGGAATTATTCATTTAACCTAAGGTTTTCTCATAATGCCATCATTGGAAAAGTATGATCAAATTATTCTATTGTGAAGAATTGGTCTATGTGCCACTAGTAATCACTATAAATGTTTGTAAGGATAAAATAACTAATTGCAGATCAGGTAGGAGAGAATCAACTTTGAGTTCTTCAAAGATTATATTCCTCTATTCATAATTTTTAAAGGTTGTGTGTGGAGGTTATCACTACCAAGAAGGGAAGAAACCTTTCCTCCTTTATAATTTTTATTATTCTTATTTATTTTACACTTACATTTACAAATACACATACATATGCATTTATTGTTTTCATTTATTTCTCATGTAGTTTAATAGTTTGATCGATTTCATATTATATGTGTTGAAGACATACATATGCATTTACTATTTTCATTTATTTCTCATGTGGTTTAATAGTTTGATCGATTTCATATTATATGTGTTGAAGACTTTAGAATTTCAATTACATTAATTTATGGATATGTTGTATCTATAACACTACAAAACCATATGCTCTTTGCATTTACACTTGCATTTAGAAATACACATTTATATACATAGATATAGATTTCTTTAATGATATGTTGCATTTATTGTTCTAGGAGAGCATTCAGTAATTGCATTTACATTTACATTTAAAAATGCATATACATACATACATACATATATATGTGTGCGTGTATGTATATCATTTATATTTCGTGTTCAGAAACAACCCATTAGGTTTGCACATGGATAAAAATTCATAAAATTAGATTTCTCATACATGTTTTGTTGAAACCTAGGCTTGAACCTCTCATTTCATATGATTTTATTCATAAACTATTGAGGACAGCAACTATACCTTATTTATTTTTCATCCTATGCCCTATTCATGCATCCTACAATTACAACAGTATCCATGGGGCCACTTACACAAGCTACAATAATCACAAAAAGTGTAAGAGCCCCTTCATATCATTTTTTGACTACAAAACCTCAAAAATAGGGTAACTCAGATTATGATTTGTTGGTGAGTTGTATGGAAAAAATCATTAGCACCAATTCATTCTTGGAGTCTTTTGAAAGAAAAGAAAATTAGGTGGAAGTTAAGTACAAACCTTATATTTTCAAGGTGAATGAAGTGATCAATTTTGATTGGCCAACTGATGAAGAGTACCAGAAATGGGTAAATGTATATTTAACTGAGGAAGAGTGAAAAGGAGTAGGCTGGTAACGGTTGACAAATCAGCTATTGCGATTACAACAGATTCCAGTTTTGTTTTTTGGTGACAGTCTAGGCATGGAATTCTTGAAGTTTTTTGTTGTTGCATCAACCATTCTCAGTGGGCACGATGAACAAGAAGATTCTCTGGGGAGATTGTTGTAACAAATTTTTGGAATATCACAAGGTGGTCCAATTGGCTGGTGACACGTGTGCTTTCTAGTTTGATGCTTGTTTTCTTCTTATTTTTCTATAAGGATTTCAAGGCCAAAAGTATGGGTTAGTAAGTTAGATATTTTTGGTTGAGTCTAGATGAAGTTGCAGAGAAAATTGTAAAGTCTGATGGTTTTAGGGAAAATGCAATTTAGGTTTTGAGTCATTCTGTAGTAGGTTTTGAATTCATGGGGATTTGATGTTTATGACAGTACTAGCATTTGAATTGATATGATTAATTGAACTCATGTCTCTTCATTGTACAAGCATATCTGAATTTTGAATAAAATGATCAAGCTTGAATGGGATTGTAGGTGGATATGTTTTGTATAAGGATTTGATAAGTAGTATTGGGTTAGAATACATATTGATGAGATTGTAAAGCAATGTTATCAAAGATCTTATATGTTATGTGTTAAATCTGTCATAAACCCTTAGATGCTTATAAATTTGACTCCTTCAATGGATATATGGCACTGATCTAAGTTGTACTTATTCATATGGTTCAGTATTTGTTTTCCTTTACCTAGAGATTGCTACAAATTGCAAATCAATGACTATCTTATACTGTGAAATGTTGTTGTATTTATCTCATGCTCCAAATAGTTGATATTATTGATAAACAGCCAATTCTATTTGGTATTATCCTATTATGTTGAGCTATTAAATGAGATTATCTATTGTTTATGATGATGGTGCAGAGGTTGTAAATGCATTAAGAGATCAACCCTCCCGGGTCTTGCAAAGCCCAAAGTGTAGGATTTCTTTCAAATCCTCGTCAATTGGTCCAGGTCCTAAGAGCTTCCTTTTATTGGAATTGGCAATTCCATGGGTAGATTAGAAGATCAACCTGATTATTGTAAAAACAACCAATACCTTGCATATGTTTGTGGTGGAGGTATTAAAGAAGAATTGTATGCCTCTATTTCCATTCATTAGATCTACCTTAGCCTAGCATATACTTGGGTTAAGTCTACAATTGCTTCAGACTCATGCGATGAAGGCTATGTGTGATGAAATCCTAGACCTCAACCAAGATGTGGGTAGATTATGGGAGTTTTTCCAAGACCTGAATAAGAAAGTTAGGTACTAAAAATATTATTCACTCTGGATTGTAAACACACCAGCAGTTTAAATATTTAGAAAAGGAGTTTAAGCTAAAGACTGCAAGCCTCCATAGTCCATAATAGTTTGAAAAAGAGTTTTTAAAATAAGTTTATGTAGAATATGATATCATTATTCACAAACTATTTCTAAATCTATTGTAAGTCTAGAGTTTTGATTCAGGATGTATGAAATAATTCATTTTCAAAAATGTTTTATCATCAAAAGAAAGTTCATAAAGAATGAGGCGAGGATTGTGTCCTGAATGATTCTGATAGAATGGATACCTCTCAAAATCCTTGACTCTAAGTTGAAGAATTTTCAGTTTATAACTTCTACTGAACAATTCAGAATTTAATAAAACCCTCCTCCAAAATAAAAAATCAAGTGTTTTAAAAATAAATAAAATATAATACTACAAATACTACCACAGATATAAACTAATACAAAACAGGGTTTACGCTTATGATAATCAAACAACACAGAGTTGTTGAGATTATGTTAAGAGGAGTTGGTTGTATATATAAATCTCATGTGAAAGCAAAACAAAATTGTAGTCTCATAGAAGAATAAGAATATCTCACCTGGCTGTGCATAGAGAACGCTGCATATTGAAAAAGCCAACAAAAGATTGAAGGCAGCTGTCTTTAAAATTGCTCCCTCCATTCCAATGACAATGGGAATGCTTTCCAACTGACTAATCTGAGATCGATCATCGATGTTAGGTATTTAAGAAAGAAAAAATAAAAATGAGTGCAGATTATTGACTAAGGACCATTTGACAACGGAGCACAAGTTAAAACGACTATTGAGTATTTGAGAAAGAAAAAATCAACTTACAAAATTATTTGCGTCTAAAAATCTCCCATAAGATCCTCAATTATTAAACACGGAACACAGACTTCTCTTTTCAAGTGGGTCCACATACAGTCTTAAATTTACATAGTACACATTTAGAAGGAAATAGATGATAGAGTTGGAGTAAAGGGAACGTCTTATTTAATGTTTTGATGAAGATACGTTAAACCTTGTACATCACACATATTTTAAAAATATTATTAAATTTAATTAAAATTCAATTATTTAATTACCGTTGATTTTTATTATTTGTCAAGCTAATCTATTATTTTTAAATTAATAGATTAATAAAATAAAATATTTATTTTTATTTAAAGTTTGAGAAATATGTTTGATTATCAATCTTCTTAAAAATAATATGAGTAATTTTTCTCATGTTTTGATTGGCTTTAGCTAAATGAACTAAAAAAAATTCATCTTCTCTCTATTAATTTTTTATTCAATTTTTATTATGTTTTTACAGTGACAAATGAAATGTAAAAACAATTTCATTGCTTTTGTTTACTAAAGTCGAAATTTGTACAATGAATGTTCTATCTTCAAATACCAACCTTTTTTATAAGTTTGATGTGATTGAAATGAAATTTTTTAGGTAAGAGGTAGATTCACAATTGTATAAGTTGCACATTTCTTGCTAGGTTGACATAAAAATATAAAAAATTCAAACTATAAATATCCACAATTTTTTATGTTAAAATCTAAAACTACAAAAGGTAAGTACTTGACTACCACCTACAATTTCTTGTAAATAAAAGTCAAATTACAAAGAGTTAGTACTTCACTCTTGACCTCACTATCTTTTCTATCAACTTTTTTGGTAATTGTTATTTTGAATGTATTAATATGTAGTTATAATCCTACTCATGAATAGCTTGTACATTTCCCAAAGCCTTTGACATCATTATGGCTACCATATTGCATTTTGAGATTTCATCCCATAAAGCCTAATATGAGTTTTGTGTTAGGTTTTACTATAGAGTTAAGACCATGTTGTTATCACTTCAAATGTAGTGAAATTTGAATTTGTAAGCACATGATGAATTTTATTGTGAAAGTATGAATATAATATGAATCTTTTAAAAGATTCAAACAAACAATCACTTTAAATAGAAAATAAGCTTTTCCCTCAATTTTTGCATGTCCCATCATTTCAATCTTATAAACTATATGAGTTTCTATAGGTATAAATGTTGTTGTCAATAACAAAAGAAAGGGAATTTAGTAGCATTTTACACTAGGAGATTTCTAGTGTACAATTAAAGCTTGAGATTCTATGTGAACAAGTATTATAACACTATCTCATAGGAAAAGAGGAAATGTTTATCTTTTCAAGTGGGCCCACATTGGATCTAAAATTTACATGGTACACATCTACACATGGTACACATCTACAAGGAAATAGATAATAAAGTTGAAAAAAATAAAAGCTCCCACTATTACATGTTTGATAGAGATACATTAAGCCACTCATCCCACAAATTTTTTCTTGAAACTTCACTAAATTTACTAAATTTGGATACCCAACTATTTAGTTAGTGTTGTTTATTATTATTAATCTCTCTCAACCTAATAGATATAATTTTGAAATTAGGTTAATCAACTAATAAAATAAATGTATCATTTTTTATTTAAAGTTTGAGAAATACGCTCTATTATTAATCTTTTGAAAAATAGTAATATGAGTGATTTTTCTCATGTTTTGAATGACATAGCTGAATGAAGTGAACTCTCTATCAATTTTAAAATCATTTTTTATTATTTTCTTGCAATGACCAATGAAATGCAAGAATTATTTCATTAATTTTGTTTCATTAAAGTTTATATTTGTGCAATGAATTTTGTGTCTTCAAATGACAACTTTTTTTTTTATAATTTTGATGTCATTTGAATAAAACTTTTTTCTTAAGAGGTCAGATTCAAAAATTGTGTAAGGTGCTTATTTATTGATAAAAATATAAATGAATTAAACAATCAATATCTACAATTTCTAATGTAATCATATTTCAAATTTGCATAAAACAAATAATCCACTACCACTTAAAATTTCTTATAAGTAAAATTTTGAAACTACAAAGAATTAGTAATCCACTATCAATCTCACTATTTTTTTATCAATTTTTTGATAATTGATATTTTGAATGTATTGATATGCAATTACAATCCTACCCATGAAACATCTCATAAAGCCTTTGACAATATCATGGATATAATATTGCATTTTAATATTTTATCCCGATAAATCCTTCTACAAGTGTTGTTTTAGGTTTTACTATGTAATAAAGACCATGTTATCACCTCAAATATGATGGACTTTGAACGTATAAGCACATTTTGGACTTATGCAAGCATATGTAAAATAGTATTATTTTGGAAAAGAAAAGCAAACAATCACTCTAAATATGAAATAATTTTTTCCCTCAATTTTTACATGTCCTCCGTTTTTTTTTTTTTTGAGAACAAACATCACGAGTCTTATCAGACTGACAAATTAAGCAGCCAACAAAATTTGAATTACAAATTTTCATTCGCCAGTTAAACAAATTCAAAATTAAACCATAACACTGGTTGCGAATCCAAATTTTATTATGGTCAGTATCCCCAGGCATAAAATGAATTTTGATCACAAAGTTTTGTCTTGTTTATCAAATATTTATTTTCCCTATCAAGCACCCTTAGCTCTGCAGTTTCTTCTTTCCACTGAGCTTGTCTCCGATTCTTTGTTTCTCCCCTCACTCCTGCCTGCACCTCCCCTCTTTCTTCTACATAGTCTTTTCTCACTCTTTTCTTGTGCACACTTTATTCCTCTCTGTAACATTCTTTCTTACCTCACACGACCTCTCTCTTTTCCCTGTGCACTTTTTACCTTCTACTGCGCGTCCCTTCTCCTCTTCACAGGTGACCTCTATCTCTTTTTTTTTTTCCTTCTCTATTGCACACTCCCTTCACCTTCCCCTTGTGCAGCCTCTCTTCTTTCCTGCCACCTCCTCACTTCCAACGCCCTCTCTTTTGCCTATTTTTCCACCCTGGAAACTCACAATGCCAACAACCACACACTTCCTCTAATTGAACATATGGAGAAATCACCCAAAAGCTAAATGTCCTACAACCTCATAGATATACTCCCCTGTCTTAATGTATTGTTCATCTGAGGACCAGTTAATGCCCCGCGCATCCTTATTACCCCCTTCTCCACAACCCAAGCTGATTACTATGAGTTTTCTTAAAATTCAATAGTTAAAAGCCTGGCTTACTGGTTACACTATTTTTTTACTGCTGTTTATCATTTAAGTGGACCATTTAGAACCACTAGTAAGGTGTAGTTCAGAAAGGAAAAAAAATCAGCTTAAAAAACTATTTGCGTATAAAAGTCTTCATAATATCTTAATTATTAAACACGCAAAGAGTAAGTTGGACCAAAGAAAATGAGCAGATAATAAAGTTGGACCAAAGAAAAGCTCTTGCTATTGAATGTTTGATGGAGATACATGAGACCCTCACTTCACACAATTTTCTTTTGATCAATTAAATTAATTTTGAAATTTAACTATTCACTACTGAATTTGACACCATTTTTTGACGGACGTTCCTTGGTAGTTCGATAAATTTTTGTCGGACAAGCGATGAAATGACAAAAATATTTTCATCACTGTTTTTTGGTCGAAAGGTCAACGATGAATTAAACATCGAAATAACGGCGCAGATTCGTTAGTCGTCAGCATTATAAAATGACTCGGACTTTCATCGGAATATCGACGAAAACATTGTGTATCCACCAACGAATTACACCAGAAGTTCGTCGCCATTTCGACGAAATGGGCAAAGAGTAGCATCGAAACAACACTAGAAGTTCGTCGCCATTTCGACGAAATTGGCAAGTAGTAGCGTCAAAACAACACCAAAAATTTGTCAAAATTGCGATGAAATGGGCAAGTAGTAGTGTCGAAACAACACCAAAAGTTCATCGAAATTGCGACGCAATGTGCAAGGGGTTACGACGAAACTTTCGTCGTAGCTATAGCAACTTCGTTGAACCTTTTCGGCAATTCGTAGGTGGTTTTCGTCGAAATTGCGACGAAACAATGCAAATTTTTTTAAAAAAAATATTCGTTGAAATGTACCATCGCAGAGACTGATGATTGATCATACATACAGACTACATATTGGTTTGATGCTTCAAACAATTCATTTCTTATATTGAAAATTGCATTACCTTATTGAGCTTCTCTTTGTTTCGAGAATAGTTTAATATTCTCTACTTAACAGGGCCAACCACGTGACGGTGGAAGCTCATTTGGCCGCTCCCCTCCCCCCCTCACATCACTCTCAATTCTCCATACCCAATCATATAACATTAATCCTTTATTCATCCATTAATAACATATAACATTCATTCATTCATCCATTAATAACATATAATATTCATTCATCCATTAATAACATATAACATTCATTCATTAACATATTCACATTCATTCATTAATATATAATATTCATTCTTTCAGTTTTTACATATTATCAAAAATATGGTTGTCATGATATGATTACAATCACTTTTTTTTGTTTCTTTTTTAAAACTACATAAAGCTGAAGTGGAGTATCGTTTTCTAAATCAATATTTGCCCCCCCTTTAGTTGTTCTTCCCTCTGCTCGTAATCTTAATGTATGCCTAGTCATCTGCTCATGACATGCATGTCGCTGCAAGGGGGGTCTGCTGCAATAAGAAAGAAATGTTAAACTGATATGTTTTATTATTATTGTTACAAGTATTTCATTAATTAAAAGAACATTAGAGTGGTTCTCTTTACCTGATGGGTCCACATTATATTCTTGAACTTTTGTTATAGACTCATGCTCAACATACTGAACACCCTCTAAATCTTGATCTGCAGTTGAAACATGAAAGGTTACATTAATTAATACGCCAATTGAAATTAAATATGTTTAAGAGAATATGAGGGTGGTCTTATTTACCTGATGGGGCCACATCATGTTCCTGATCTTCTCTAGCCTAATCATGCTCAACATGTTGACCATGCTCTACATGCTCTAAAGTTGAAACACTAAAGGTTACATTAATTAATACACCAATTGCAATTAAATATGTTTAAAAGAACTTTAGAGTGGTCTTCTTTACTTGATGGGGCCACATCATATTCCTGATCTTCTCTAGCCGGATCATGCTCAACATGTTGATCACGCTTTACATACTTTAAAGTACCGGGATGCACACCATGACCTTCATCTGCACGTTGTGCTCCACCCTCACCAAGTTGCATTCCAATGGCATGTGCAGTATTATCATTGCTTGAATGTTTAAAACAAATAGGCATGTAATTACTTTATGGTGGAAATTAATATTGAATAGATTGCACAAGTATTCAATTTTAAATAAACTTTATTTACCTGTGTGTTAGATGCAATGGAAGATTGTGTTTTCCCAATCAAGACTCTTAGGCGTTCAGCCACGACTCCATAGCCTTGCTGGAAGGCAATCTTCAGGTCCTCTTCTATGGGAACTTTGTTGAATTCAGAGCCCTTCATTTTTGCATAAGATCATGAATTTTACTTCTATGGTGTGATAAAACCAAAATTGTTTTCAATTTATTATAATTTGGATGCAATATTTTATTTATTGATACTTACAATTTGTGCGGCTAATTTCATATAACCACCAGAGCCAAGTTTGTGTTGCCCATATTTTTCTAGTCTTGCCTTTGTTTCCTTCGATGTGTCGGACAGCCTATGAAAAGATTGAAATACATTAGATTATGTAAAAAGAAAGAGTAATCAGTATATAATTACATTGTTGATAGTATCACATACCTTCCTTGGCCCGGTGGTGTCTTTCCTTTTTTCTTTTCAGCCTTCTCCTTTCCATCGGACACCAGGTCCTTCCACTCCCTCTCCAGAATCATGGGGGACGTTCGTACTTTTTGTTCTTCTCTAAATGTGACCTATATTGGTCCTTCGCATACTTTAGATAGGTACCAGCTTTCTTAAGGACCTTGGTTTGGTTGAATGTTTTATCACCGAATAGCACAACTAAACGGTTAATGAGCTCATCTTTTAAATTTTGATTTTGGGCATTCCACCATGTACGTATGGTGGGCCCGAAGAGCTCCAATGTAATATCACTTAGATATTTATAAAAAACATCATTTCTTGCAAAATGATTATGGGATCAATAGTCTAGAAAGAGCGATCAATAAGTAAATTTCAATTAAATTATATATAATAATAATTAAAACATTTTAAAGTACTTAGGACCTTCTCTATCTTTATGGGAATGAAATCTTCGGTCACCACAAGTGTGACCGACAATGTTCCCGTACTAGTAATATAGGAAGATTCAGGAAAAGTTGCTAAAACATCACTAGTACTAGTGGCATCTGCATCCCTAGGTACATGTACTAACGCATGTTCTGGTATGTGTTGCCAACATTTCAGACGATAATATAGGCATGGATGATGGAGCCAGATGATGTGATGTATGCATAGGAAGATCAAGATGGACACTTGTACCAACCCTTACTCCTCGGGCAACACTTGCAGTACCCTGATCATGGTCAGGAGCATCATGAGGAGGTAAATAACCCTGTAAAAACAACACATATTTTAGTTCATGACATAAAAGAGTACAAAATATAAAACCATAAATGAACTTATGTTATAATTAAAGACCTCATGATAGCTTACTTGCAAGTTTTGTAATCTCTCAGTCAATATTTTAACCTTGTCTCTTATCTCATATGTTTGAGGCACTATGAACATCAACTTAACCATTTCTTCATTGCATTTTTTTTGGATCTTTTTTATCGTATCGAGAGGGTTTGTTGAATAAGCGATGTCATCATCACAAAATATTGATTGCACCTCACTATGGATGCTCTCCTCTATTGCTAGTGTCTTTCCCCGATTAGTCGACTGCAATAAGAATATTAAAAATATTATCAAAATTAACACAAAAAACTTATGAAAAAAACATAATAATAAAATATTTTGCTTGTATCTAATTTGAACAATTACAATGAGGTAAACCTGTCAGGTAGAAGCGCCTGAAGATACATCGCGATTTGTGCTTTGGGCCAAAGCCTTCTCTGTATGATCAATGTCCCCCTGTGACAAAAATTAAATATAAAAAAATATTACCGAAATGAAACCAATAGACTTACGAAAAAAAACATAAGAATAAAATGGTATATTGGAGTCATTAATTGAAGGTTGGGTAAAATGGTACATATTACATACCACCCCCATAGTAACTATGTTTTTAACTAAGCAATTCAAATTGTAATCGATTAGCACATACAAATACACGGTTTCCCTCGCGCGCCTCGAATATGCAATTGGGTTGCTTATTTGTTGACTCAGGTCATGTATTATTTATAAACCCTGCAATATTCCCTAATGCTTTTGGCCTTCCGTCAATGTACATAGCCACTCCTTTATTTTGATCCTTATCTTTTAGTTGTATTTAATTTGCTAACAGTGCATACCTACGCATACTTCGTGTAGATCGAACCAGTTGCATCCAATCTTTATAACTATAACAGGGTCCAACATACTCCATCAATTCAATAACTTCTTCATAACAGGTATTTATGTCGTCCATGCAAAATAGGCCCAAACCATGTAATTACGATGGTGTTATGCGATATATCCTCTCGTTGACACAAAAATTAGTGTTTATTGGAGGAAATTCCTTAGGTACCCATTGTTTCCGTAGATATTTGTACCTCAAGGGCACCTTGACGTTGCCTATGCTCTTATCATCATAAGAACATGACCCCCCTTCAGCAATAAAAAATTACATGCATTTACGAAATTTTCTTCTAATCTTTTGACCTCTAGTTGATCTCCCTCTTTTAGACATACTACATGTCTCGCTTTCCTCTTCTCTTCCTGAATTTCCCTCACTCGAGGAAGACAGATCTAACAAATACCTATTTGGTGGTACCTACACTCAAAAGGATGTTGGATGAAGTTCTTTCATGGTGATGTGATCCCAATGTGACATTATGATTAATCTATCATTTCATCGCTAGAATTTCATAGGTTATAAGGTAATCAAGTCTTGATAGATTGCAAGCTATTGTTACTACCATCCAAATGTGTCCATTACAAATCAAATCTACTTAACGTTTTAACTCTCAAACTTTGTAACAAGTGTTAAATGTGACTATGGTCCACCAGTTACACAACCAAGTCTTCAAATGTATTCTCTAATTGTAATCAAAGGAATTTTTCTCTTCATTCAAGTAAACAAACTTGAAGGGAAACACCACCAAGTGGTTTATTTGACACCTATATGACTAAAAATAGCAGCAAATTTACATTTAATTTCCATATGTCTAAGTGGTTAATGGGGAGGGAATGTGTACTAGGCCTAGTTAAGTCATCATAAGTTTACACTTTGGCAATAAATTTTTTTTAAGTCATATTAAATCTTCATATGTCTAATTGCTAGGAGACTTTTGGTATGTTTTAAGGTAGGATGATTGATGAAAGAGCCCAAAAACTAGCCTTTGTCAATGGTATCTAGGTACACATAGCAGCGGTCTTCTCTTATACGGTTGGACATGATTTAAAGAACTTAGATAAGAATTATTCATTTAACCTAAGGTTTTCTCATAATGCCATCATTGGAAAAGTATGATCAAATTCTTCTATTGTGAAGAATTCATCTATGTGCCACTAGTAATCACTATAAATGTTTGTAAGGATAAAATGACTAATTGCAGATCAGGTAGGAGAGAATCAACTTTGAGTTCTTTAAAGATTATATTCCTCTATTCATAATTTTTAAAGGCTGTGTGTGGAGGAGGTTATCACTACCAAGAAGGGAAGAAACCTTTCCTTGTATTCTTTTATAATTTTTATTATTCTTATTTATTTTACACTTACATTTACAAATACACATACATATGCATTTATTGTTTTCATTTATTTCTCATGTAGTTTAATAGTTTGATTGATTTCATATTATATGTGTTGAAGACTTTAGAATTTCAATTACATTAATTTATGGATATGTTGTATCTATAACACTACAAAACCATATGCTCTTTGCATTTACACTTGCATTTAGAAATACACATTTATATACATAGATATAGATTTCTTTAATGATATGTTGCATTTATTGTTCTAGGAAAGCATCCAGTAATTGCATTTATATTTATATTTAAAAATGCATATACGTACATACATACATATATGTGTGTGTGTATGTATATCATTTATATTCAGTGTTCAGAAACAACCCATTAGGTTTGCACATGGATAAAAAATCTTAAAATCAGATTTCTCATACATGTTTTGTTGAAACCTAGGCTTGAACCTCTCATTTCATATGATTTTATTCATAAAACTATTGAGGACAGTAGCTATACCTTATTTATTTCTCATCCTATGCCTTATTCATGCATCCTACAATTATAACAGTATCCATGGGGCCTCTTACACAAGCTACAGTAATCACAAAAAATGTAAGAGCCCCTTTATATCATGTTTTGACTACAAAACCCTCAAAAATAGGGTAACTGAGATTATGATTTGTTGGTGAGTTGTATAGAAAAAATCATTAGCACCAGCTCATTCTTGGAGTCTTTTGAAAGAAAAGTGAATTAGGTGGAAGTTAAGTACAAACCTTATAGTGTCAAGGTGAATGAGGTGATCAATTTTGATTGGCCAACTGGTGAAGAGTACTAGAAATGGGTAAATGTATATTTAACTGAGGAAGAGTGAAAAGGAGTAGGCTGCTAACGGTTGACAAATCAGCTGTTGCGGTTACAACAGATTCCAGTTTTATTTTTTGGTGACAGTCTAGGCATGGAATTCTTGAAGTTTTTTGTTGTTGCATCAACCATTCTCAGTGGGCATGATGAACAAGAAGATTCTCTAGGGAGATTTTTGTTGTAACAAATTTTTGGAATATCACAAGGTGGTCCAATTGGCTGGTTACACGTGTGCTTTCTAGTCTAATGCTTGTTTTCTCCTTATTTTTCTATAAGAAGGATTTCAAGGCCAAAAGTACGGATTAGTAAGATATTTTTAGTTGAGTCTAGATGAAGTTGCAGAGCAAATTGTAAAGTCTGATGGTTTTAGGAAAAATGCAATTTAGGTTTTGAGTCATTCTATAGTAGGTTTTGAATTCATGGGGATTTGATGTTTATGACAGTACTGGCATTTGAATTGATATGATTAATTTGAGCTCATGTCTCTTCATTGTACAAGCATATCTGAATTTGAATAAAATGATCAAGGGTTGTTTCGTTCATCTCATTGTTGTGGTGTGTATGATTTTTGTTTTAGGTTTAATTCAAGGAATTAATTAAAATGCTTGAATGGGATTGTAGGTGGATATGTTTTGTATAAGGATTTGATAAGTAGTATTGGGTTAGAATACATATTGATGATATTGTAAAGCAATGTTATCAAAGATCTTATATGTTATGTGTTAAATCTGTCATAAACCCTTAGATGCTTATAAATTTGACTCCTTCAATGGATATATGGCACTGATCTAAGTTGTACTTATTTGTATGGTTCAGTATTTGTTTTCCTTTACCTAGAGATTGCTACAAATTGCAAATCAATGACTATCTTATACTGTGAAATATTGTTGTATTTATCTCATGCTCCAAATAGTTGATATTATTGATAAACAGCCAATTCTATTCGGTATTATCCTATTATGTTGAGCTATTAAATGAGATTATCTATTGTTTATGATGATGGTGCAGAGGTTGTAAACGCATTAAGATATTAACCCTCCCGAGTCTTGCAAAGCCCAAAGTGTAGGAGTTCTTTCAAATCCTCATCAGTTGGTCCAGGTCCCAAGAGCTACCCTTTATTGGAATTGGCAATTCCATAGGTAGATTAGAAGATCTACCTGATTACCGTAAAAACAACCAACACCTTGCATATGTTTGTGGTGGAGGTATTAAAGAAGAATTGTATGCCTCTATTTCCATTCATTAGATCTACCTTAGCCTAGCATATACTTGGGCTAAGTCTCCAATTGCTTCAGACTCATGTGATGAAGGCTATGTGTGATGAAATCCTAGACCTCAACCAAGATGTGGGTAGATTATGGGAGTTTTTCCAAGACCTGAGGCTGGTGGATAAAAATGTGAAAGACTAAGCTATTTTTTTTGTCTTATCTTATACCATTTTACAAGAATGGGGATGCCAATGTACGAGAAGATCTTTGCAAACTAGGCATGAAAATTGAAGGTTAAAGAGAATGGGGGTGCCAAACTTATAGTACTCATTGCCCCTTGGTCGTTGATTTTCCCTGAGTGCCCTCAACCTCGTCCTTGGCGCTAGTATTGACCTTGTTTTCACTCCTCCAAACTCTTCCTCGATGTTGATATTGACCTTGTTTTCACTCCTCCAAACTCTTCATCAGCGTTGGTATTGACCTTGTTTTAACTCCAAACTCTTCCTCAGCATTGGTATTGACGTTGTTTTAACTCCTCCAAACTCTTCCTCGGTGCTGATATTGACCTTGTTTTCACTCCAAACTCTTTGTTGGCGCTGGTATTGACCTTGTTTTAACTCCAAACTCTTCCTCAGCGCTGGCATTGACCTTGTTTTCACTACTCCAAACTCTTCCTCAGCGCTAGCATTGACCTTTCACTTCTCCAATTTGATGAGCTACAACCTAGTTTCGTTAGGTTTTATAGTATGTTAATAAGTTCAAAATTTTGGTGCCATTTAGCTAGGTTTTAATATTCTACAATATAGTTAAGTATATATTAGCTATATTTTACATAATAAATAATATAATTATTCAACTTATTATAATTATATATTATATTCTTTAACAAAATTATTAAATGCATATAAAATTATTATAATTAATAATTAATAATAAGTATATATTTATATAATACAAAATATAATTAATATAATATATATTTAATATAATAGTAATATATATTAATATGAGAGAGAAACTAAATTTTGATTTGGTTTTTTCATGACAGTATATAGGATGTGTCCTTGGAAGTTATGCTCAAGGTAAGCGTGCCATTTGATTAAAGATGAAATGAATTCTCCTTTAAGACCTCTTGATGTACCCATTGCACACTTGGGAGATTAAAGATAAATATAGGAAGAAATATAGAGAGAGGAGATAATGACAAACCTTATACAAATAGAAAGGGAGACAAAAGGAAATATAGAGATTTAGAGATAAGAGATAAGGATGAATAGATAGAGATATAGGGAGGGTGATTGATATATCTCTCCCTGTCGCTCTCTATATCTCCCACTATCTATGTCACTCCCACCTCTTCCCCCCTCTATCTATTGGGCTATCTCTCCCTCTCCCCCCTTTCTCTCTCATTCACTCCATCTCTCCCTCCATCTCTCCTGCTCTATATCTCTATCTCTATTTCTCTTTTTATCTCCCTCTCACTCCTCTCTCTATCTCTTTCTATCTATATCCCTTTCTCTCCTTCCCCTTCTCTATCTCTCACCATCTCTCCCTCCCTATCCCCCTATCCATCGACTCTCTATCTCCACCTCTCTTCCTTTCTCTTCCCATATATCTCCATCTCTCTTTCTCTTCCCATATATCTCTATCTCTCTCTCTTTCTCTCCCTATCTATCTCTATCTCCCCATATATTAACTAAGAAGCCATACAAGCATACAATAGTATATGTTGGTAAAACTATAATAGTGTTTTATTAAACTATAAGTAACACTTATCTTTCTAATGTCAAGCCTTCTTATAAAATAGTGTTTTATTAAACTATAAGTAGATTATTGTCACCACTCTTCATTCAACATGAAATGCCAAATGTAGCAATTGTTTTGTTGCTTTTGTCAAGTTTCATTAACCAAGCTATTTTCAGGTTGGAATAGGGTTATGTTATGGCCCTTCATCTCTTTAGAAATAATTAGACAAATCATTGGTGAGGGGTCGGGAAGGGGAGAAAACTAAACTCGTTAAAATGGGGTAGTTGTAGGTTTTATTGGTTTCTTTGTATACTATATACTTAGTTCCTCTAGAGATAAATAAGTAACTAGATCATTTTCTTAGTTGTGTATCCTAACTAATATACAGTAGAGCTTGTTTGATTTGGCTACTACATAATAGTTTATGTGTTGAAAGAATTGTTTCCATTATTTGTAGTTTTTACATTGGAATACAAATCATATTTAATTTCATGCCAATATACTTCTTTCATAAAGATATTTGTTTGAAATAAGTGCTTCATAACCCATCTAATCAAATCATAATTAACCTATCAAAAAGGCAATAGGAATTTTCTAAAGAAAAGAACACTTGATCCAATCATAAGTGTATGGCCTTGGAAGAAAGGAGTGATCCACCTTAGCAATAACAACTATCTAATTTAGACCTGGCTGTGTGCAGGATCATGATGGGCCAAAAAGTGGCAACATGAAAAAAGTAGCATTTTGAACTTGCCAAAAAAATGCAAAAATCCCAAGTTGACTTTTTTTTTGGTTGGGTGTCAGTACATTTCTCCATAGCAATGCCCAAGCTAAAGTACTACAAATTGGATATCTGATTTCTTTTGGATATCAATTCATGTAATATCTGAATTTGAAAAACATTTTAAAATGTAATATTTTGGTGCTGCTACTTGAAATCCGAGATGAAAGCCAATCTAAATCCCGATTATCAGATTTTTGCACACATATAGTGGAGGTGGAGGTGGGAAGAGAGAGGAGGGAAAGGGGAGGAGGAGAGGATGTAGAGAGAGATTGGGTGTGTTCTACACATTTGTATTTTTGTTGGGTGCCTGTGTCTTAAGTTCTCCTTTTTCAATGAGAACTTTTTCTAGTATGAGCCCATTTTCGACTAGTTCTGTAAAGGATGTGCAACAATGTACCCTCAAGCCACTTCTCAATTTTGGTTTGAGGTTTTCTTAGAATATAGTGACCTTTTTTTCTCAGGTGTCTCAATAGGACATCGGCTGGCTATAGTTTTCCATCTCTGGAAGAAAGCAATAAAGGTTTATCCTTCTTGTGTAGTATGACACAAGGTTGCTATGTTGATCTCATGGTTTATGCTAGAGGAGAATTGTTCAATGAATTTCCCAGCCAATTTTCCCCATGATTTTATGTTGTAGTCAAGACCTGAAAACCATTCTAGTGCAATTCCAACAATACTTCTTGAAAAGAGTCTCATAAGATAGGTGGGGTCATAGGTGACATCTATGCACATCGTAGAAAATTCCTTTATGTGTTTGACTGGATTTCGCTTTCCATTGTAGTTGGGAAAGTTTGGTATGACATACCCATAAGGGAAAGGTGTCATGTACAATGATTTATTGAAGGGAAATGGGCATAAATCCTTTGTTGAAAAGGTTTTCTTGGTTGGCACTACCATGTTATCCATCTGTGTTTGAAGTGCATGCATTTGTGTGTACAGGACGTCAACTTGTGTTAATGATGTGTTAGTTGGATTGTTTGCATCTATGTACATGTTTTGGAATCCAATGTTTTGTGATGGGTTTTGGTTAAATGTCGATATGTAAAGTGGAATTTGATTCAAAATGTTAGTGAATGGGTTTTGATTCAAAAACTGTGAAAATGGATTCTGATTCGAAGTTTGTGAAAATAGATTTTGACTCAGAATCTGTGAAAATGGATTTTGACTTGGAATATGTGAAGTGATGGGTCTATTTCCATAGTGGAAAGAGGGTATGCCTCCTGTATGTGAAACCCCAATCTGTGGTATAGTACTAGTGACATTAAAACTAGGTATAGTTGACGTTTATGGAATAGTGCTAGTGACATTGACACTTGGTATAGGAGTTGATGTTCTAGATTTTTTGTTCCCAATAAGAGGACTAAAGGGATTGGAAAATGATGCCCCTATGGTGAAATTTAGCCCCTATGTCGAGGTGGGCATACCAAATGGATATGTGTGTATTGTTGAACCACTCTGTGTAGGTCCTCCAGATGGTATAGCAGTAGTCACTTGAGGTATAGTAGCACTAGTGGTAGTTGTTTTTGTTCCCTAAGGAGATGCAGTTTGTAGGGTACTAATATCAAAACCATCAGGTAACTTGGCACCTTCTGCTAGCTATTCGGCTAAATATCGTTGAGGATCATTTTCTAGATATTCATCTACGAAGGAAGCAAACTCAGGGTCTCGTGCAATAGCATATATGTCTTCCACACAAATATGTCCTTTTGCATCTCTAGTAACAAATTTGTCTAACAAAGTCTTGTGAGGTCTAGATGAAGATGTCCCTAAAAATGGGTTTGAGAACGAATTGATGAATTCATTTGGATCAGCCCTGTATTGCAAGCTCAAAGTGCAAGTGATGCAAAAGCTAATTCTATGGATGATTATGAGTCTAATCTATGTTTTTGGGATTTTTTGAATGTAAAGGATGAATGTATGCAGCTATTTTTTTGGTATTTTCTCTACAAGTATGGTATGTCTAAAATGACACTATTCTAGGATGACAATGTCTAAATATGCAAAGGTCTAAGTGATCAATTTGGAAGATTATAAAAGAGGTTATCTATCAGCTAAAGTGTAACCTAGGTTTCAATTTAGTTTTGACAAGGAACCTTTGTAAGACTAGGACTAAAATATAAGGTGAACTCCCAAACTAGACTGATCATGAGCTAGAAGTATTCACATGGAGGAAAAAAGATATGATGACTAGGTTCAATGACAATGTTTGTTGAATCAAGGGTCTATCCAAAGCGTGAAAGGTGCCTATCCTAAAATTTGCAAAAGATTATCTCTTTAAAGGAAATAAAGACCCCTAAGATGAAAGTAAGATGTATGACTACGGTGCCTATTGCTATGACTAAATGATTCCTAAAGTATGTAATTGTGCAAGTTTTGAGCGAACTTTCTGATTTCTATCCAAGAATCAATAAAAAGGATAAATCAGATACTGGTTTGACTTTTTTCTCAAACTATGATAGTGAATTTTGGTTTTTTGATACTCAAGAAGATGCATTGCAAAATTTAATAATTGTGGTGTTCTTTCTCAGTTGTGGTTTACTAGTAAATTCAGACTCTTGGATATCAAACACATGTGGTTTTCTTTGAAGTAGATGTGACTCAGGATATCAATTGCAAATCAGGACTACTCTGATGTGATTTTCAAGACTCTGACTATGTACGGGTAAAAGTAGGTAGACTCTGTGAGAGGGGCATATGCATCATTCCAGACCGTAGATGTGGCTCACCTATTCAGATGTGTCACAAAATGTAACAATTGTGGGTTTCTAGTAATAGAGGTACTGACAAATGCGACTATGATATCAGATATGGTTTTCTACTAAGCAGATGTGACTCAAATTCTGGGACATGCAAAGTGGACTTAGTTTCTAATAGATACGACTCTACTAATCAAATGCATTTTTCTAGTGAATAGTTGCAACTCTATTTGACAATTGTTGTTTTCTGATGAATTGTTGCGGTTTTTTGATGAATTGTTGCAGTTTTCCAATGAATTGTAATGTAAACTGACTATGTTTTGTGATCATGTTTTGACAAACAAAGACAATCAGAAGACAATTTATTTTTAGTTTGACAATCATGAACATGTGTGTTTCTAGAAAACAAGTACAATCCTAAGGCTGTGAAGGACATTATTTACTAAGTTCTCACTTGGGTTTTACCCCAGCTATGCTTATTCAAGGCGAATGACTAGTAGCTTGACCCCGCTAGCTCACCTCTACGACTCAACACTTCATTCAGGGTAGCCAAGCTATGGTACCCATGAAACTCATATGGTATACTTCTTATCTATATAATGAACTGTAAAAATGTGAGACGGCTTCACAGGTCCGACCTGCTGCACCAGTAAATAGAGGGTTTTTGGTTTACTAAAAACAAAGTGTTTAGTACAGGAATTTTGTTCATGGGGTATCATCCATGCGGCAAGAGACCATTTTTTCCCTTCTTATCAGAACAATACTCGTGATTCTTGAGTTTTCCTCGAGAATCCACTTTTATATACCGGCTAGAAGTTGCTCGGGTTTAGCGTGTTACCAGTCTAAGTCGTCTTGGGGTGAGTACTTTTTCCCACCAAGACAGGCCCAATTTCTAGAGTCAGTAACAGGTTCTTTTGCACCCAAGATCACACAAATTCATAAGGGGAGAGGATACTTCTATATACCAAATTGTGGGGGTAATAAAAGAGCATGCTTTCACACCAAACATAGTAGACAATAGTAAATTCTAAACCCAAATGACAATTTTCTAATCTACCAAATAGTTTGTTTCAAAAATAGTCTTCGACACACATCCTGCAAAACAATCCATCAATAGTTTGTAATTTATCTTTCTGTGGTCGTCCTCTAAGAGGGGTTTCGAAAACTAGTCTTATATGCTTCATCCTGCAAATACTTTGTTAACTCCAAAACACATGTTGCAAACCAAAAATTAGATAAAATAAAAACACAATGAAAAGTATAAATCAGAAATTTAACCCAGAAATTTCACCAGTCAGATGCGTCGTTCAAAGTGGTAGATGTGTCATGGATTTTCACTAGTCAATTATGTCACGATAAATCATGGATGCGTCAAAATTTGTCACATGCATCATCCTAAAATGCAAATGTGTTTCATAATGTAGATGTGTAACGGTGCAATCACACACAATCAAAAAACCATCAAAAAGCAAATGTGTCTAAAATAATAAATGCAATGCTATAATCTATATGTGTTACAGTTAATTATAGATGTGATGCACAAAGTCATATATGGGTTGAAATTAAAAAAAAGTGCATACATCTACTAAAATACCTATGCTAGGCTATGACAAGAAAATAAAAATGTGTTATTCCGAATGCAAATGCATCTATTGCGTATGCACATGCAGTTTTCTAAAAAAATGACGCGTGACAAAAACTTGAAATAAATGCATTAAAAATCATGCAAATCAAAATTTCAAAAGGCGGTTTCGAACTACATACCGGGGGGCTTGCAT
>VDFB02263907.1:0-15655 GCA_007258455.2 Sequoia sempervirens
CATGTATAGAATGCAAAGTTAAGAAAAATGATGTTTTAAAGGTAGTGAAAGGTCACCAAAGTAATATTTAAACATCATGACCCACTGTTTTACCTACACTTTCTAGTTTTAGGATATTTCAACTAATCAGAGTATTGGCACCTATTTTTAATGATTATCTATGTAATTTTTGCTGGCTCTTCATATACCCTAGTGCATGATAAGATAGGTCACCATTAATGCTCAAGAGATTTTTAGATGAAATAAGAACATTAATTCATGATATCTAGGTGTTTCTAGATGTCTTGTGTAATGATATTAGGCATAATTTGGATATAGACTATGGTTGATAAGCATTGAAATTCCTTGTGACAAACCATTTTGGGATATTTTTATATTTAATGAAGTTTTATTTCCGCCAAACCTTAGAAACTTGTATGGAGGGTATAAGAGCTAGATTCTTCACTTTTAAAGAACCGAATTATTTTCATTCTTACTCAACCATAGTGTAGAGAGTATGCTTGCAATTCAAATATACTAATTACTAAGCATTAAAATCTTTTTATTTAATATATTGGTACATTTAAGAACTTCACTAGGATTTCAATTTTTTTGACTAATTTGGCCTTCCTAGTGCTACATCATACCATTGGCACATAATTTTCAATGTCCTTTCACATTTATTATAGAATATTTTTGGCCTTTCTTTTATATGACTTCAATCTACTATAGTCCAACATTACTTGTTGGTGGTGATGATGTGATGGGTCTACATAATTGATCCCCTTAATAAATATCATAGGAATTTTACCTAGAAGGTATTCGATGAGATATGTCCTTTATGTTGGAAATTGCAATTTTATTCCCTTCTTTTTTAGTGCTATCACATGTAGCTTGTGCTTGTCAATTTCTACATAAAATAAAAAACATGTGAACAAAAGTTGCTACAATTTTCAAGGAATTAGATGTGTGGCCTTAACTATTTTCTCAATTACAATGATCACCTTTTTTTCTTCCTTAGAACTAACCATATTTTATGGTTATGTACAATCGACTATTCCCTTATGACAACCCTCATGTTTGAAGAACATTTTGTGTGAAAGATCTGTTATTCAATCTAGGTCTGTTGAACTACTTCAACGATTTGTTTGTAGTATATTATTTTATTTTATTTTCAATTTTGGTTAGCTATTATTATAAACCTTCCTCTTGTATCTAAACATACATTATAGTTGGGAAAATATTGAGAGTACAAGATTTAAATTGTTAGGATTTATATTTTAGTATTTAAGATTTCCATTGATTTCTTTGTAGAGTCTTCATTTACTAGGTTTTTAATCGTGGTTAGCAGTTATTATAAATATATTTTTCTTTAAAGTTTAACCAAAGGTGGGGAGACCTTTAGAGCATAGGTTTTTAATAATTTCTCTCTAATAGAATACAATTTTTAACAACTAATCAATCTATTAGCCAAGCCCTTTGTGTTTCTAGCCTAAACTTAGTTTATGAGACAACAAACTTAATCATTTTAAATTTTAATATTTTTTTGATGATGAATTTCACTATTTTTTAAAATTTATACTCTATGAACAAATACTACAAATAAATAAATGTTAGAAAGACATATTTGATATTAAAAGCACAATCTCAAAATATTATTCATTTTTAATTTCCATGTATATTAGAAGGAACAAAGAACACTCTAAAATTGAGAAAACAAGGCAACAGGTTTTGGTGGTGGTTCATGTTATAGAAACTAACCATGTGAATCCTACTACATTATGTGGTTTTGACTAAATCTTTTTTAAAGTGTAGACTAAATTATATATTTTTAACTATACTTTAAAATTCAAGTTATTAATATTATTATGGAAATTTTTACCCATCTTCCTTTGACTTATGTTTTGTGATTTCTTTTATTCAGATGTGCTTCACATTATAAATTCTTACAAGTGGTATATTATTGTGTTAAATAAGGCTCATGAGCTTATCCTATTTTATCCCTACATCTCTCATCCACTATCTTACGTCACATTCATAGGTCTTTCTTTGACACAAAATGTGTTGATACATGTAGATTTGAAACTGTAAATTTAATATTATAAAAGTTCAATTTAAATCATGTTGAGCTTATTGAAGAATTGCATGAATATATGTGATATTCTATTATATATAAGAATATGCATCATTCTATTCCAAATCATGTTAAAGGTTCTAATTTGTTTGTACACATTCTATGCAACATCATTGAGGATTTATAATTCTTTATTAGAAGATAAAAAAATTATAGGAATATTTGATAATTATGTATAGTCCTCAATCATTAATCAAATTGATAAATTAATTACATCTAGGAAATTGTCCAATTAAAATTTTTGTTCTTTCCTAGCAAGTTTATAAATTGTGTCTATAGACACCACTCCATTTAGACATAGGTACAATGAATCAAGGAGAATTTTCTATAATTTTTCATTCCTCACTAAGTCACTTTCATGGTTTGGTTCAATATTGTATGAACATATCTTTACCAATGTTGAATATAATTATCAACATATTTATTTTGAGGTTTTTTCCTTTATAAGACTCTAGTTTTATCATATTGGCAAGTAATTTTCTACATTCCTCAAAAATTTATCCCTCATTAAAAAATGTATTACTCTACAAACTAAAATCCCACTAATATTATGTTCATACCATTACCTCTATCTCAATTCCTAACAACATCCTTGATGAAAAAAATTCATCTCACATTTAATAAATCACAAAATAATGTTTAATCTAGCTTTTATATTGGAAAAAGGGAAGTACATCCTATATAATACATATTTTAATATGACAAAGGGAAAAGACTAAAATTGATCTCAAACACCCACTTGGCTTTAAATCTCAATGGAAGATCCAAATGGTTGATCAAGGTTTAATTGCTTTGGGGATTTGATGTTTTCATATGATTAATTGATTTTAAATTTACTTATTTCACAATGCAATGATGTACCTATGCTAATTATTAAAATATAGCAAATAGAGATGATTTTTGGAAAACATAAAATTGATAAATAGAAATTGAGTTAAAAAAAAAAAGAGAAAACACAAAAGAGCTTAGCATATAAATTTAGGCTTGATCTGGCTAGATGAGGGCATTGAGTCCTACTCAAAATCATTCTTGAATCTCTTGTTACTCCCTGTCTATTGGTTCTTCTTCTTTGGAATCACTTTTAGAAATTAATTTATTGCTGATAAAATCCTCTTTCCCTAATTTGGTGACATGTAGGACATCAATGATTGAATGAAAAAATAGTTCTTCAATCCTCCTCTAGTCCACTTCAGATCTATAACATGCACACTTGAAAGAGTGGGAAGGTTTGTTTGATATAGAGACATGCCTATTTCAAACCCTATTTTGGTATTTCTACCTCCACTATGGCTATGATGATATAAAAGAGAGGTTACCCTTGGTCAGGAAAAGGCTAAATGATAAAGATGTGATAAATTGATAGATTTTACAACTCACCACTAATATCTGCATTCATTAATGCACCAAAGTCAATGTTCTTTCACCTTCAAGGATAAATTGAAGCTCAAGACACGAAACATAAAAAAACTCACATGAAAACATGATGCATTTCTAACATGATTCTTGAAAAAAATAATGCTGTTGTAATTGTGATATTGACTACACACTTGTTTGGTCATTAATAAACTAAATTGATTTCTCAAAACATGTTAAGATTAAAAAGGTGAAAATGAATTCTAGTTATATGCAATTCTTTAATTTCACGACAATCAAATATCGATAGTTGATAAATGATCTCGTATTTTCAAATATTTTTGATTGGTTAAGCAGGGAAAGGGCCCTAACCTGAACAAATTAGTACAACATTAGCAGAACAACAGGTGGAAAGAAACAAAAAAAAAAGGGAAACCCACAAGACTTCCCCTTCCCACAAGCAAAAAGCTTAACCAATACCCTTACGCTCAAACATAGCAATTCTCTTAGAACACTAGTAGAATTTGGAAAATAAATGACTATGTGACTAAAACTTTTAGTCACGTGACTAACACTAGTAGTATTTTAAAAATAAATGACTAATTTGGTCATTTATAAGTGACTAATTTGGTCATTGGATAAAATCACAACTAAATAACTAAATAAATGACTAATATCAGGCAAATAAAAATGACTAAATAAATGATTATTACTCCTCTATTATTTTTTCTTTCGAATTTGATCATAATCCATAGAGTTTAAGCCCCCCTCATGGGACCCCTACCTAAGCTTGTTCCCCTCCCAAGGGTAGGTTCTTACACATTACTCACCCGTTCGCCACTGAAAACACCACTTCCTGTCCAACTTGCATGTGTTAAGCATGCCACCAACGTTCATCCTGAACCATGATCAAATTCAAAGTTTCATTACTTATTACTTATAGCTCCCTTCTTCATGGACAAAGTTGATTCACAAATTATCTATCATCTATATAATATTAAGTCCTCTATTTAATATTATTATATTATATTATATTAATAATATTTATAATATAATATATTATAATATATATAATGTAATATTTATATTATATAATATAATATATATTATAATATTATATAATACTATAATATAAATATTATAATATAATATAATATTGTATAATATTAGAATATTATATTTATATTTACGCTAAAGGCGTTTCCTTATTTGAGTTTTCCAAACTCATTTTGTCCTTGAATGGTTGAAATACACAGAGACAACATGGTTGACAGTTTCGTCATTCCCAACCGTCGATTGTTTAAAGCAACCTGCAGATGAATTGATCTTTGCATTTAATATGGTTCTCCATCAAAATTCCCACAAGAGGAGTTTGTAGCTTTTTCGTCACCTTTTACTACTTTCCAATAAATGTTTAATATATAAAAATTATATATATCACTAAGTAAGGCCTGCAAACCTGCGGACCGTGCACTGACTGGAAGATGTGACCACAGAAAGATTTTAACTGTTGATGGAAGAGTATGATGTAGGCAGATGACTTTCAAATCGTATGTCGACGATGCAGATGATGTGACCCGACCGATAGCAAATGAAGAATCGAACGGGCAGAATATGGTGATTATTATGCTTATTATTTTTCAACCATTCTCTTTACTAATAACCCTATTTCACATACTTCAAGCAGGTATTCTGTTGGATTTTTTTTTTTAAACATTCAACCTATTTATTTATATATATATCTACTTCTTATTCTATTTCACTATTACATCAGCATCTTGTTTAATTATGTATTTGTTTGCATGCAGGTTTACAAAAAAGGAGGGGTTAACTATTGCATGGTTTTCTACCATGCTTCAGCCAAGGTTTATGCAAGGTGTAATTAGGGTTATGTCATGTAAAAATCCTGATCGAATATGATTGTCACTACAGTATAGTTATTTTTTCCTAGCTTTAGTACAAAACTTTGGAATGTAGATGTACATCAAATTACCCATCTTATAGGAGTTACTTTGTAACCAGATGCAAATAAAATAAAGATAATTTGAGCTATATTTAATGCTTTCATTTTGTTCCCTCGTGGTATGTGCATGATCATGATGGGTCAAAAAAGTGGCAATATTATGGGTAATTGTAGGTATTTAATGACTACTCTTTTTTACCCAAAATTGATGAAATGAAAAGGGATTTTGGTGAGTATATTCTCAAATTTGCACCAATATAAATTATGCTATAATTTGAATTTAATAAATAACTATTATTCATTTTTATTAGAATTACAACCAAAAGTCCCGACGATAGGTTTGATTGAAAAACATCTGGCGCCTCAAATGGTATCACATTTTTGAATCAAACATGCCACATCTCTATGGTTCATATATAATATAGGATTAAAAAAAGAAAAATTAAATTTCATGAAGTTTGAGCAAGTTAAGGTGGTCGTGACATACAAGTTTTAAGTATTTTTTAAAATTGTAATAAAATTTCATAATTAATTATTTACTTGGAAAAAAATTACAAAAATATGTATCACATCCCTATTACGAGTCCTCTACTTATATATAAAATATTATAAAAATATTATCATTTTATTGTAAGAAAGTGGTAAGACAAACACCTACTTTTATTTTTCTCAAGGAAATTTAAGTACCACTACATTGAAATTTCAAATTTCACCTAATAGATTTTATTTATTTTAAATAAACCTAGTAGCTTAGAAACTACATTCAATTTTCTACAAATTCTTTTTCTTACATATTTTTAATATAGATAACTTATTCAAATTTTTACGGCCAAGTTGCCTAACACTCATTTTTCTGAATTTTTTACAATTTCTTAAGGGTATGATTTTTCCATGATGATCCCAAGCATACCCCTCATAGGATAATTAAACATGGTTTCTGAATTAGATCATTACAAATTTACATAGAAGAAACATGTTGAAATCAATCTTCATAGATGGTGAACATATCAATTACAAAGGTTTCTATTTTCTAATTACTATTATATTAATATTATAATGTTGTATTGTTTAAATATAAATATATTTTAAATTATTATATTAATGTAATTTTATTTTCATTTTATTCATCCTTCTTTAGATTTGCAATACAATCAATAGCAAATTTTGAGTTTTAAAATATTTGTAAAGCTTAATAAATTGAGTATAACAATATAATATAATATATGGAAAGTTTGGTTTTTAATATATAATGATATATTATATAACAATATAATAGTTATTACAATAGTTAATGCATAAATAATACATAAAATGTAACAATATAATAATGACATAAATATAATAATTGTAATAATATAATAATAAACACATAAAATAATGACATAAATAATAAACATTTAATTAGTTTTAAATATATAATAAATAATTTAATTTTTAATATACAATGCTATAATATATAACAATATAATAGTTAATACATATATAATAATAATATAATAATATAATAATGACATAAATATAATAACATAATAATATAATAATAAATACATAAATAATAAATATTTATATAAAATATTTATCTAATAATATAATAGTTAATACATCAAATTTAAAAAATAAATATAATATTATTCTATAATAAAAATAAATTAATAATAATATTAAAATCATTTTCTAAATAACCTACCAATTTATCTCATATACTATACAAATATGTGCAAAAGATAAACCAATTTTTTTCTAATTGACCTTCCACACCTCTTCGGCGTACCCATTGCACAAGGTGCCATAACTAGTATATTATATTATTAATATTCCATTTCCAAATTTTTTTGCATAATGGGTGCGAAATTTTTAGTTTACCGCCATTAATTTTCATTTTAATAAACATACTTTAAACCCTTGGTCGAAACCTTACTTTTAGGTTACAGCTCGCCAAATCAGAGAAGTGAAAGGTCAAAACCAGCGAGGAAGAGTTTGGAAGAGCCGAAACCAATAGCGGCAGTGAAAGCAGCAAAATTTGCAGGTAAAGGATGCCTTAATATTAAAATCTAAATGTGCTTAGTAATAGGATCTTCTGTAATTTTCAAGGATGCATGTTAAAACCTAAATGTGCTCAGTATTAGTGTCATGGTTTAAATAGCCTCCTTGATTCCATTGGCAACCTGTCATAGCTGCAACCTTGAACATAGAAGAGTGTGAATGTTTAAATAACCTTCCTGATTTCATTGGCAACCTGTCACAACTACAACACTTGAACATGGTAGGGTGTATAGATTTAAATAACCTCCCTCATTCCATTGGCAACCTGTCATAGTTGTAGCACTTGAACATAGAAATGTGTAAGATTTTAAATAACCCCCTTGATTCTATAGGCAACCTGTCACAGCTGCAACACTTGGACATAGAAGACTATAGAGGTTTAAATAACCTTCTTGATTCCATTGGCAACCTATAATTTTGAGGTTTTAAGTACAAATTTTAAGTTCATATGATGCCATTGATTTGACATAATTACATTTTTACCCAAATCAATTGAATATCTGTGATTTCAAATTAATATTTTCTTTTGTTGTGGTGCATACAGAGTTTGCATACAATACAACGGACCCAAAAATGGATATGACTGTGCATGCTACATCATTCAACAACATCCATATAGCCTCGGTGCATGGAATTGCTACTACAAAGTAGTTTCCTGGTAAGAGAATATAGAGCTTATCCATTTTTGATTAACACATAGTTTCCAACCAATATTTACACTTTTTGTTCTTAAATGATGCAATATACAAAGGAAGAAACACACTCATACAATCTCAATTAACAATACTCAAAACATCCTTGACTGTCCTACCAAATGAGAACTCTCAAACCCTTGTTTTCAATTCACCAAAAAAGAGACTAATGCATAAACCATTTATTGACTCTCCAAATCACCTTAGAAATCTTCCAAAGTCTGGCCCAAATCCTTCCTTCAACCCAAACTTTTCAATTTTTGTAAACTTACATAGGAGACTGTTATAGATCAACACTTTAGGTCTTCAAGATTTCATAAATATCCAACACAAGGTTCTCAATCCTATTAAGCATTATTTTTACTTCAATCATGTGTAAATACATCTGTACAAGCGCCTTAGATCAACCTCAAGAATTTATCCATGAAATTTCAACAACCTAGTATTCAAATCACCTATTTCTGACTCCACAACATGACTGTCTTAATAGGACAATGAATTACCAAGATCTCAGACTTAACACTATACCAAACCAAGTCAAGAATTGGACCCTCTTCCACCCAATCAACTTTTTAAATGAATATAACTCAAGAAAGTCTTACCAAACATAGTCAAAATTCATAAAATTCTCTCTATGTTCTGATTTCACCAGTCCTTTGCAACAATAACAGGCCTAGGGTTTATTGCTTTGATAACTCCTGTCTAAAATTCACCCAAAAAACACTTAGATCTCATGTATTTGAGTCTACCCAAGCTTACTAAAACACCAAAAGACCATATTCACAAATATTTTGTCAAATCCTAGATGTTAACCTGCACAAACTCTATTTTTACCAGTCAATCTACAGATTTTCAGACAATACCTTCACTTTTTCCATACAACAATCTTGTTCAGTCGGTCTAAATCTTCAAAAATATCAAATAAGATGTTACCAAGATTGTATCCACCAATTATTAGCCAATTTCAATGAACAAAACAAGGGAAACATAATTTACCGTATCCCTGTTTACCCTAACAGGGGTTTTCAATAGTTTAATGGAAAATCACTAAAACTTACTCAAAATGGAACCAATTTGCATGCAACAAAGTGCAAAAAGAAGGTGATTGTTTTCTCTATCACTTACAAGTAATTAAACATCCATACAAGCTTGTACTGCTCCGTACACCAACTAGAAAATAGTGAATTTTAGAGAAATTATGTAAGAAACAGATATTTATTCATTCCAGCTCTTCTCCTCAATCACCCATGAAGTTACAATGCATACAAAATCCTTTTTAAAGGCAAAACAATTGACTTTTAATCTTCCACTTGATGAACCGTTCTCCAACATGACACCCACAAAAACCCTCCAAGTTTCATGGGGGTTTATTGAAAATGGGTGCTCTAGACTCCTAGCACTCTTACCAATGCTTCAAACACCTTCCAACAGGTCTTCTCATGCTCCAGGAACTCTCTTATAACCTTTACCAATGTTGCTTCTTCAAACTCCAACCATAGTATCTGACAAAAATTCCACATCTATTATGCTCTGATGGATGTTCAGACCCTGCTCCAAAGCTCCCATTTTGGCACAGGTAGGGAGGATGCTAGCATAGGTTGTGGAATTTGGCTTCACACCTGCTAATTGCATTTGCTTGAAAGTTTCTAAAGCCTTTTTCAGCAAATCCATTTTGTGCATATCCCACAATCATCGTATTCCATGAGATGGCATCTATTTCAGGTATTCTGTCAAACAGTTCACATGCCTCATCTATGCTTCCACATTTTGCATACATGTCTACTAGGGCAGTTGCAACTACAACATCTGACAAAATTCCTTTATTCTTTATGGTTTGATGGATGTTCATAGCTGAAATTGATTCCATTGACAACCTGTCATAGCTAAAACACCTGAATATAATAGAGTGTGAAGGTTTAAATAAGCTCCCTGATTCCATTGGCAAGCTGTCACAGCTGCAACACTTGAGCATAGAAGGGTGTAAAAGTTTAAATAACCTCCTTGATTCTATTGGAAACCTGTCGTAGACACAATGCTTGATCATAGAAGATTGTAGAGGTTTAAATAACCTTCCTTATTCCACTGGCAACCTGTCACATCTGCAGTACTTGAAAATAGTAAGTTGCAGAGTTTTAAATAACCTCCCTAATTCCATTGTCAACCTATCACAAATGTAGCACTTGAACATAATAGGAAGTTTCAAAGGTTTAAATAAATTCTTGATTCTATTGACAATCTATTGCAGTTGCAGCATTCGAAACTAAAATATTGTCATGGTTTAAGTAACCTACTTCATTCCATTGGCAACCTGTCATAGCTAGAACCTTGAACATAGAAGGGTGTGAACATTTAAATAATCTTCCTGATTCCATTGGCAACCTGTCAAAACTGCAGCACTTGAACAAAGTAGGGTGTATAGATTTAAATAACCTCCCTCATTCCATTGGCAACCTGTCACAGTTGTAGCACTTGAACATAGAAATGTGTAAAAGTTTAAATAACCCCCCTGATTCTATTAGCAACCTGTCACAACTGCATCACTTGAATATAGAAGATTTCAGAGGTTTAAATAACCTTCTTGATTCCATTGGCAACCTCTCATAGCTAGAACACTTGAACATAGAAGACTGTAGAGGTTTAAATAACCTTCCTAATTCCATTGGCAACCTCTCACATCTACAACACTTGAAAATAGAAAGTTGCATAGGTTTAAATAACCTCCCCAATTCCATTGTCAACCTCTCACAGCTGAAAATATTGAATATAATAGGAAGTTTTAGAGGTTTAAATAACCTCCTTGATTCTATTGACGATCTATTGCAGCTGCAACATTCAAAACTAAAATATTGTCATGGTTTAAATAGCCTCCTTGATTCCATTGGCAACCTGTCACAACTGCAACCTTAAACATAGAAGGGTGTGAACGTTTAAATAACCTTCTTGATTCCTTTGGCAACTTGTCACAACTGCATCACTTGAACATGGTAGGGTCTATAGATTTAAATAGCCTCCCTGATTCTTTGGCAACTTGTCACAGCTGCAACACTTGAACATAGATGGGTAAGTACTTTATGAACAAAAATTTTATGTTTTAAATTTATGAACTAGAAAGTTAGAAACTGAACTGTAAGTACTTCTAATATTCATAGAATTTGATTAGATATCTAAGATATCATCAATAGGCTCATGTTTAATGAGATTCTGGGTTATCATCAGACAATTGTTTCTTCTATTTTATGTCTCAGATATATTACCTATACAAAAGAGGAAGAAGCTATTCATTGTATTTAGGTTGTAAATCGATATGTATTAGATGGTAGACCGTTAAAGTAAGTCTTTTTCATGGTATAGATCTGCAGAGGTGCTTCAAAAATATTTTCATATGAATTCAGCATATATTTGATGCTTGATGATGTTTTCTTTGGATGTTACATATGCAGAGCTTCTTTTGGTACTACAAAGTACTGCCATGCATGGTTCAAAAATATGGTAAGAGAGGCTACCTATTTGTTAATACAAACTATGGTATATATGTCTTGGATGTATTCCCTTACTGAGAGTTATTTTCTTATCCATTTTGATTTGAATACCAACCTCATGATGTTTGTTTGTCATCATAGGATATTTAATATGTTTTATTTATAGCTGTATTTTACTTTAAAATAACTTGTTTACATATCATCTTCTTGTAATAATATTTTTTTACACTTTCTGAACATGTTTTGATTTCTCTGTTCAGCCTTGCAACAATCCAGATTGCTTATACCTACATGATATAGGTACTCAAGAAGATAGTTTCACAAAAGAGGAGATGGTATCTACATGCACAAGGTATCTTTGATCATTCCTTTTTAGCTCTTTCTCTTCTATAGCCCTGCTCTTTTGGAGTAGGTTTGGATCACTAAAAGTAAAGCTCCAATATTTTGGGTTATTTAACATTCTTTGAAGAAATATATGAAGCACATGTTGCCCGGATTAGTTGGCTGTAGTTTCAGAGAGTCTTTTATTGCATAATGCCCACTCAAAAAAGAGGTGCCAAAGAAGTGGGGAAATAGTTGAATGATTGTACCAGGAATTCAAGTCATAGGTTTCTTTCCTTAAATTAATAAAATATAATGTGCTTGAAGTTTTGTGCTTAACTTTTCCAATATCTAGTTAGTGTTGAAGTTTTGTGCTTAACATTAGTCTTTGTGATAGTTTTGTGTTTTTTGTTGTTACTATTTTTAATTTTAAGAAGCATGCTCACACTTTATTTGTAAATTTTTATGGTAGTGTTTAAACAGTTTCTATCTTTCAAGTACATGATCAAACAAGCAGCAAAATTCCACAGTTCCATGGTCCTGCAAATTCTTTGCAACAGCATGGGGGTAGTTGCCAACCTCCAGCAGAACCTTAGATCTGTAGCACAAACTTGGCTTCCTCAAGTAAACTATTTGTCAAAATAGATGTTTCTGTAAGTAACCCTTGTTGGCACAGTAAACTGTATGGACAACACTTTATAACATTGCTTTTATGTGTCAATACGAATCATTTTCAGTTTTACTACAGTTGGTAGGATTCTTTTCTTTATATGGTTATGCTTGTAAGCTGTTTCCAAGATGCCAGTAGTTTTTATATCAAATTGTAATATGTAACTCCAATCTTATTCTTTGTATGAATTCCTTGCTATCCTGTACCTATGCAGATCTGCACCCTGGCTCTTCATGCTCACAAGTAGAAGCAAATGAGGAAACTACTATTCTCAAACAAGTATGCTTCATCTTTTTCAGTTTGAAGTTTGTCATACATATTAGACTTGTGATTTATTTTGACAATGAAATATATTTGTTGGATTTTAAGTAATTTGACAAACAAAAAAAATTGATTATAGTTATTATACTACTTCAATCATGTACCTATGCAGATCTACACCCTTATAGTTCATGCTCACAAGTGATAGAAAATGATGATACAAGTGTTCTCAAATGGGTATGCGTGATCTTTTTCAGTTTGAAGTTCATCATACTATAAAATAGCCTCTTTGCTTTAGCTTTGTGCTAATAACTTAACCATGACATAAGACATTTTCCCATTTCTAGTTACTAATTTAGTAGATGCTATAGCTATAGTGCATCCTTGCAGGCAAAGACTATTGTTTTCACATCCTCAATTTTGTATAAGATTGCATTCAAAAATATGTCAATTCAAAAAAATAAATTACATGTTATTATCACTGCTTTTCCTTATTGCACCAAATGGATATTGCTACTGTTGTTCTAGTTTATCGATCTTGTAAAAAGTGCCTTGTTTACATCAATCCAAGATCTATCTTGTTGTTCTTGTAGGGAATTCTAATCAATCCTTACATTCTTGGATCTCAAATTGATATTGTAACAAATGATAACATTATCAATAATATATATAATGGCTTAAATGAACCTTCCCTATTGTCATGGTAAGCTTTAATTCTAATTTTTTGTCAAATCTCATTGTATTCAATCATTTGTAGTGGAGTTTGCATTAAGCTGATATACATGTTCTTTTGTGTTTTTGAAACCAGTTGCCCATACCACCAGGAACAAACTATACATACAAGTTCCAAATCAATGATCAGATACACAGCTATCTTTATTTCCCATCACTATGCTTCCACAATGCAACAGGAGGATTTCTAAGACATTAAAATTGTTAGCATGCCCAACCTTCCTGTTCCAGCCATCGAAGTTAAGAGATCAATTTGAATCCTTAATGAAGTGCTTGTTATGAATCCAATGAAGTTGTAGACATGGTTTATGGATTTTCAATGTATATACAAAAGGCAACATGTTTTGCAAAATTCACATGCACATTTTTAAACAAAAAATATTTTAAAAATAAATTATCTCCAATCTAATTGATTGAGAAAGCTTCACCAATGTTCATAATTTCATTTCAATTTCAAGTTTTGCATCAGAAAATTGATTTTCATTTGCACTTTCATTCTACTAGATTAGAAAGTCAAACTACAACAAAATTACTATTCAAAACTACTAAGGAAAGAGGGAAAGCACCTCTACTTGAATTAGAGCAGACATAGAGGAATCAAAAAGTCTACAAGATTAACAATCCCACTGAAAAACTCTTGGAATACAGCTTATAACAGAAGTAAAATAGTAAAATGTGCTAAAAATCAAAAATAAATTATCTCCAATCTGATTGGTTGAGAAAGCTTCACCAATGTTTACAACTGAAACATGGTTTTACCGATGAATGCTTTATTCTACAAATATGTGCTATTAATTTTTGACACTGCATTACCAACTTGTATTCTAGAGCTTAATTTCTACGGCAGGGACTCTGGCTGCACACAACTCTTGTTTATTTTGTGATTATATTTACTACCAATTAATGGAAACTAGTAAATAAAATGACTAACTATATGACTAAAGTAATGATTAAATTAATGGCTAAATATGACTAAATGACTAAATAACTAAATATATGACTAAAGTAATGACTAAAATAATCACTAAATATATGACTAAATTAATGACAAAATATATGACTAAATTAATGACTAAATATATGACTAAATAAATAACTATCTTGACTAAATAAATCACTAGTTAACAACAATTAATGATTAAATTAATGATTAAATATGTGACTAAATTAATGACTAAATAAATGACCAGTTAATAACAATCAATGACTAAATTAACGACTAAATCAATGACTAAATTAATGAACAAATCAATGACCAAATCAATGACCAAATCAATGACTAAATAAATGACTAAAATAGTTTAGTCATAAATTTGGTCGCTATATAATGACTGGCAATAAACTACTAATGGTCACGCGAATGTACCAGCCACAGGCGCAATTTTTAGTAGTTTATTTAGTTATATATTGTTGCTTGTGTACTAGTGGAAGTAGAAAAATAGTTCAACCTATCACAAGAAGCATCCTTCCCATTTAATCTATAATACCTACTAATATCGACCATAGAGTCCATACTAAAACCAGGAGTACTAGCATAATTACAAACATTAAAGTTTAGGCACCAATGACCATTTTCAGTTTTAACATCCCTAGAAAAAACACCAGAAAAAACCATCAAAACAAAAAACATAGAACAACAAAACGAAGCACCATAGTTATGCTTCCTCAGTCAGCTTTCAGGTGGTTAGCAGGTCTTCAACAGTGTTGTCCACCACCGTATCCTTCAGTTCCATCTTCCCAGTCAAATCCACACCCTCGCTCGTCACTTTTTTCTTCTGCTACTTTTTAATTTTACCCATCCCCAATATTGTAGCCATTATAGCCTTCTTCATGACAGTGTCAACCATTGAGCATAAACCCTTAACCGCCTTTTCCAAAGCTTGTATTTTGCTTTCCTTGTCCTGCTCTAGTAACTCTTTCTCTAAAATTTGTAGTCTTTCCTAAATTTTGTTGTCCTCGACCTTCTCTTGCATCCCTTTTCCCAGAATCTGCAATCTTTCCTCCAATCTTTTAATTCTTTCATTACCA
>VDFB02263908.1:0-46769 GCA_007258455.2 Sequoia sempervirens
TGGATTAATTTTCACAAGGAGTTAAGTGAACTGAAGAATTTTTTCTTCTTATTGCTTTTGCAAAAGTTCTGAATGTTACCCAGAGAGTCTTGTCCTGCACATGGGTTTGAGTTTTGATTGATTGCTATGTCTATTGATTGGCATATAGTATCGTTGGTTGATGGATTTGTATGCATAAACCACTTCTTCCTCTATCCGAATCTCAGCCAAATGGGTATTTGTGGCTACATAGATGTAATGTATGAGTTCGTGTTAGTACCAGATTGGCCCAAATTATAGGGAAATCTGTGGGCAAGAATGTTCTAAGGTGGTTGGTACTTATAGTATTCTTCAAGCATGAATATGAGTATGTGACAATTGATTCAAAATGTGCAATAAGTGTTATGGAGCTCAGAGAGAATGGGTAATAAAGGAAGTATTTCTTGTACAGTTTCAGGATGTAATCATTCAGAGATGAGCAATAGACAATTATGGACTATATATACCAAAATATGTGTATTGAATTATTGAAATGAACTCTGTTATACCAGCACAAGGATCTCCATGAATACATGTAGTTATTCCAACCAAATAGTCTGTTCTTCTGTAATGGCATGCCAAGTTCCAGCTTGGCAGCCTATTGCTGGATGCAAACCACATTAGCACAGAAACAGATGAAATTATTGAACTGCCCTGAATTGTCTATTACATCCAGGCTTGTAAAAACTACATATATCATGGAGATCCTTGTATAACAGAGTTCAAAATCAGTGAGAGGGATGTTATTCCTTCCACCTTGGCACCGCTGATGGTATGAATATAAATTTTTTCACTCTGTTTCCTCACTCTTTGCCCATGTGCCATCAAACTGAAATCCTTCTAGATTCTATCATTCAGAATATTGAATAAAAGATACATTGAAATAGATTGGAAATGCCCTGAAGGGAAGTGCAATTGCAGGGAAAGTAAATAATCAAATGATTTGAAGCAAGCCAACACTGCACACTGCAATGAATTTGCTAGATCGAACAGTTGGTAGGAGCAGTTAGGAATGCTATCAACCCAACAATTGGTGTGTGTGGAGAGTAAATACATTTGTGTTTAGGAGAACATTCACATTTTTTCCTCTTTGGAAGAGCAATTAGGATGAATTTAGGGAGCCCCATGTTAACCTTCAATATAGTGTTTGCTGATAGGAATGGATGGTAATTATTATACATAGGGGACAGAAGGTCGTGAGTTTAATCCCACCATTTGAAACAACTTTTTAATTGTTTAGTTATTGAAATTCTCTCAATGCTAATAGGATAGTTTGAGGGGTAAATTGGGGGATGGTAAATTGATGTCAAGAGGTGCCAAATATCCTAGGCATGAACATATAAACATTATTTTTTGTGTGGCCGGTTTAGACATCAGGAACGATGGATTGAATGTAACAGTCAACCAAAATGAAGTCATGGGTGCTATCGAATATTTTTTTACTTTTTTCATTTTTAACATTTTTTTAATGCTAACAAAATTGGGAGGTTTGAGATGGGTTACAAGGGGGTGGAAAGGAGTCATCAACCAAAGACTCTTTTCTAGGGCTAGTTTGAGTGGAGTAATGACAAGGTTGGGGGATAGTAATACCAGGAGCAGGAAATCTGATATTCTTCCTAAAAATCCTTTGAAAGCTCAATGATTGAGTGGGTTTGACCATTAGCCTAATGAGGTGATCCTCTACTTTGTTTAAGCCTCTATGATTGCAATAGAGTTTGTAGGCATCAAAGTTATATTTTTTCTGGCTTTCCAATGTAAATTAGGCATAGTTAGAACTTAGTACAGAAGTACAATAAAGTTAACTTGCAACTGTAGCTCATAGAAATGCGTTTCCACGTAGGTGCTAATCAGAAGGCACCAGATAATAGTCATAATTTTGCACTATTCATTATTTTGCACTTATCAAGCTGTTAGTAGAGTAATCAATGCCTACCTTTGAAAATAGGGTGTTTTACAATGGAAAATAAATAGTATTTTCATTACTTGAAACTTTACACCTCAACTTTAAAATTCATCCTTTTTTTCACTTTTTCTTATAATCTACAAAATTTGTCAGTGTTTCTTACTTGAGAATCAAATGTCTTCTAACATATAAATTTCCTTACAAATTTGTTATTTTTTCCCGCTTTTCCTTAAGATGTTTCAGTTAAGTTTTATAAATTGTTTGTCTTCAGGAAAACAATGCAAATTGTTTCCAATGAGATTTCTAATAGGTCTAAGATTGCATCCCCTTTCATATTTTTGAGTTTTATTCTCTAAAACTTACCCTCAGGCTCCACTCAATTGAGTGCTAGGTTTTTTAAAGAAAAGATTTGACATTTTATGTTTGTCTTTTAATCTTGGATGTAGATGAAGCTTCCAATTTAGCAGCTGCTGCTGTAAGAGGTCGAAGCATTGGGAATGCACACCTAGACAAGAGACTTGACTGCTTGCTACGTGCTGAAGAAAAGTATGATGCTAAACAAGGGTTTCACACAGCGGTATAAAGTTCTTATTTTTTAATTTGTCACATAAATGAGAGAAAAGATGCCAACAATTTGATAGGTTATAGCTACATAATGCCACATGCAACTTTTATTTCTAATTTTATTAATGCTGACAAAGATGAAACATGGAGTAGAAAGAAATAAAGTATACGTGTATGGGATTTTATTTTTCATCTTCAATCAAGTGTATTTTTTGATAGATGCTTTTATGCTTTCCTGTTCCACTATATATATATTGTTAAGGATTTAAAATCTGCAAGACTCTGAAAAACCTGAAATGCCTGGTTCGTTGTTAGAGTCTGCATAGATACAAAGATAAAGAAGTTAACAAACACTTAATTGAGCTGACATATATACCTTTTAGAGTTTTACCAACAAGCCTAACACACAGGGAAAAACACACAATAGAAAGTACAAATTACATAGACTGATTGCTTCACTTTGTTGTTCATACTCTATTGTTATGAGAGGTAAAGGCCATTCTGCTGGGTGGTGGTAGTCTCTCCAACAGGTTAACTGCCTATTTTGGCAGGTCCAAACACTTCTCCTATTGTCAACCAGACCTAGAAAAGCTCTTCTTTTTTAGTATATGAGGTGAACATGGAGAGGGAGGACCATGCCTTTAAATAGAACTGATATGTCAATGTTTGCACTCAGAAATGCATCTATATCAGATTAATGGATTCAGTATAAATGACTAGCTGCAAACAGCAAATACAAATGAATATACAGCAGATCTGGAAAGTCACGCTAGACCAAGGATGTGCTCACAGCTCCCTAACGACTGCAGAAATTGCACAGGAACCTTCGTGCCTCAGCTCTTGCACCCCTCACGACTTCCTCATAGACATGGGAGACCACAAAACTTCCCATGCAGGCTACAGCATGTCTGAAATAAGTATTAGCAGCAATGACATAGCACATGGAACTTCCATTTGGGTCTCATAAGCTCATGTGACCTTAAAGCCCCTTTACTCTTCCTATTTTCCATGCAACTCTTTGAATGGTTACTAACAGGAAGCTCCTGTAGATGCTTGATTGCCCTCCTAATAGCTCACACACCCTTCTACAGGTCACACGTGATAATCTAAGGCTGAGCGAAGAGTTTTAGCAGTTGCGAACTCCTTCATGATCTCACGTCCTCAGAAACAATACCATAAGCTCCCTTATTCCCACGCTCTGTGAATGCTAAGTCAATCAGCAATATCAACCTTGTATAGATAGGAATGTGGCGACTAATATTTCCCACGAATCTTTATTTGTAGCATATAATCCAGAATAAATAAAGCTCGACTTCCTTCAATCAAAACTACTATCGCGGGATATAAGAGTGGGGAGATTTTCAATACCAACGAAGCAAGCAGCTCAATAAAATATTAGGGTAAATATTTTCTTGTTCCCAGATCTTTATTTGAAAACCCTAGACAAATATTTTCGAATGGGTTTTGAAATCTGACTGATATATCTCTGCAAATCAATAACTCTTAAAACCCTAAGAATTTTGTCTTCCGAGAAGACTTCACAAAATTCCCACACAATTGATAGATCAATCTTTGAAGCATGAATGCAAACTATGAGTGAATTTGCCAATCACGAGCTAGGGAGGAATCTTTCACCACCGAAACTGAACCCGTAGGAATTCCCACCTAGGGTTTGGACTCCGGAGAGCTCCACCAAAATACCAAGCCAATAAAATAATAATCTAGAAATATGAAAGAATGAGTTGTCAAGTCCTTTTATAATGCCTTTTTGCCTTTTTAGGGTTTTCCCGCCAAAAGCACTTAAATGCTTTATTATAAAGTGACTTTATCAATTTATCCTTAAAATATTCCCCAATGTCACTTTATAACCTCATATTATTTAATTATTTAATATCACCTTTATAATTGTATTTTTGTTAGGCGACATTAAATAATTAAATACTTTAATATTATTTTGGTGAGCTGGAAAATGGAGACATTACATCCTTAATATCACTTGGTGTCTTTTAGAGAGGCATTTAAGATGTCTATACTAGTTATGGATTATAATATGGATGCAATCTTAAGTTGATCTTGTCCTCAAGATGTAGACTAATTGCTAAGTCATTGAGAGACATGAATATTGGTTGTATGTTCAAACCTTGACAATATTGCTTGAACTGGGGCTAGCCTCTAGCTTGGGAGTTAGAGTTGTTTTTGAGCATGATAGCCTTCATGCAATAGCTAAGTCTATAATACTGATTGTCCCAATTACCAGCAAGGAAAAAAATCATAAGTTGGCCACTAATGTCTAATGGAGATGTTTAAAGTGGTGTATTTGCATAGTGATAATAATTATCCTTGGACAACAATCTTAATACATGACATTTTACACAAGGTGTCATGATCCCATTTGGTTCATGTGCAGATCATAGGTACTTCAGATTGCCAAACACAAATGAAGGGGGTGCATGGTTCAGGAGGGGTTAGTTGAGTCGACTACGTAGAAAGGCAGCTTTGGGTCAGCAACGAATGCAAAAATCCAACTTGTTCCTACACACAATCAAAGTAGCATAGAAAATACAAGAAACAATTAATGAGGAAAGCATGAGCTTAATATTGTAATGTCCCTAATCGAAATATTAGCTCACTTTACAATTTATTTTTAAAACAGAACACATACCCTAGTACTTTATGGTCACTGAGATCCCGGTGTGGGCAAGGTGAGAGCTTATAATGAGTAGAATGTGAACAATAAGCCAATCTAATTTCACTTATTGGTGGCAAGTTGTATACTTAACAATTCATTTCAATGCAAACTAAAAGATGAAAATATTGATTTTGGCTGTAGGCCTTCTAGAGTAATACATGCATCTACCAACTAAAAGATGGTATGTGTATTTTGGTGGTTACCCCGTCCAATCTCTGTTACAATGCTCATGCAATTATTAGAAAGGATTTTGGTGGTAATACCTTCCAAAATTTTATGAAGCTTACAATATCGAAATCATGACAAATCTATACCCTATTTGGTGGTAAACCACATGGAAATTGACATTGATAATATTACTCAAATAATCTCAAAGACTGATCATTAACTTCAGAAATTTCCTAGCAGTGAATACTAATCAGAAGAGATAGAATATTAAACTCTGATATTAAAACCAAATTAATAGTTTTGCAGCTTACCCTTGATGTATGGTAGGATGAAATTCCAAATAACCAGCAACGTCAAATTCTGTAATTTCCTTTTGAGTATGGAAGGCAGCAAAGATTAGTATTCATGATATATACTTTTGCATCAATAAAAGGAGTGACCAACCTAAGTTCCTTCTAAAATGAGTTGCACCCTCTTATATTTATGCATCCACCTTCAAAAAATAACAATTTTCATTCTTTAACACTCTTAATTGGTACGGCTAGGAATGAATTAGTTGAGATCCCTTGTAAATTAATGAAGGCTGCGATAGGAATTAAGGGTACAAAAGTACATAAAAAGGGATGGCTGGCCTGCTATTAATCCAACAATAATATTGAACATCTAGCAGATATAATCACTAAAATCTGCAAATTAATACAATTGCTTCCATAGGTACAACTGCGAATAATATAGGATCAACAAAGCCAAAAATATATAATGATTTTCAGAAACACCTTCGATATGTTAGAGCCTGAGTGTAGAATGGTGCTCACTGAGGAATTGGCGAAGCGAAGGATCCTATGGACAGGTCAAAATGATGAGATTGTTTGGTGTTTTGCTAAGTCGGGCTCCTACTTCGCAAGAATTGGTTACATTTTGGCTAGAGCTGATAGAGAGGGGGGCTCTTGGCCCAAGGATCTTTGCTGGGGGAAAAATGTTCTTCCCAAAGCTAGTGCGTTCTCTTGGATGGCCTTGCACAAAAGCATATTGACTGGGGATAGGCTTCAAAAGATTGGCATCGAGAGCCCGCACAGATGTGTCCTATGCAAACAAAGCTCTGAATTTGTAAATCATCTTCTCCTAAACTGTCCTGTCGCTCAACACTGTTGGAGACACTTTTGCAACAAACTTGAGTGGTCAGGCCCACTGCAAAATGATCTCTTGGATGTTTTCATGGCTTGGCCACATTTGGCCAAAGGTTCTTTGTGGGAAGGTTTGTGGCCTGAAGTCCCGTCCCAAATCATTTCATAACTCTAGAAAGAGCACAATGAGAGAATTTTAAATGATAGGTCTTCGTCACTCCCCTCTTTATTGAACAAAATCGAGATTGGGATTTGTGAAGATATCAACATGAAGGTGTTGAATGCAAAGTGCAAATTCTTCTCTGCTTGGGATGAAAGGATGTTGAAAGCTTTTCCCCACCTTACGAGGTCGAAAGGGGCATTCGTCAAATCTTCACCAAACCGCAGCGAGGCCCTCTAGCTTCTTCCCCCTGCAGGTAGACTCAAACTAAATTTCGATGGCACCTCCCAGGGCAATCCCGTGCTCACTGGTGCTGGCTTTCTAACCTGAAATGATAGAGGTCATATTGTTTGGGCGGGCTCAGTCAAACTCCTGAATGGATCCAACAATGATGCTGAGTTTGTGGCCCTCCTCAAAGGTCTTAAATTGTGAAGAGAGAAAGGTATCAAGAACATTATCATGGAAGGCGACTCGGCTATGGTTGTTAATGCAATTGCTAGCAGGTCCACACCAAGCTGGAAGATGAGGGCTTGGATTGAGTGAATTGGTGTGCTCCTCAATGCGATGACAAACTTCTCCATTTCGCATGTGTTCAGGGAGGCAAGTAAAGCTTCTAACTTCCTCTTGAATTGTGCCATTAACCAGCAGGATGGTGTTGTCATCTCAACTCTCCCAAATTTCTGGCCTGGACTACTCTCTCTCATACTGGGCGACATCCCTACAACCAATGCTAAGATTTAACACTACAGGCTATCACTGTGTTGTTTGTTCGGGGCACTTGATTGCTTGTGCATGTGCCTTAGAAAGGTCTTCTTGCCAATATATGTCTCTTTTTTGCCTATGCCTTAACTTCCTGTGGGGCTGCTCTGGCCCGAGTTCTTGATATGATGTAAATTTCATTTGATCAATAAATTGGGAGTTGTCCCCTTGACAACATTTCACCGAAAAATAAAATAAAAAATCTACAAATTAATACAATTGCTTCCATAGGTACAACTACGTAATGTAGGATCAACCAAGCCAAAAATATATAATGATTTTCAGAAACACCATAAAATTCAAATTAACTACAAAACCTTCAATCTCACATGAAATTGCAAACACCAACTATTTGAAAAGAACTACAAACCAATTGAAGTCTGAAAATTCTTCTTTGCATAACTTTTGAAATCTTCAATAATATTTTCGCACATATGCGATCCCTAGATGGAATCACCTCTAATGGATATGAATATTTTTGTCTCCAAATCCAATCTAGAAACCAATAGGGTTTTTGTCCTTTGGCCAAAAGATGAATACTAAGTGTTCGATCTTCAAGAAGGGTTTTTGCAACAATACAATAGACGATCTTTCTCTCTACCCAACCCTTCCTTTTATAACCTTTTGAGGGAAATTTAATATTATTATTATTATTATTATTTTTCCTTTTCCCTCCAAAACTTAATTTAAGAAGTGTCAAGAAAGGCCTTTTAAATAAACATTACTTTTGGCCCCCTATCCTAGCAACGCTTTATAAAAACAATTATTTAATAATAAAACATAAGTTACCTTTTTATGAATATAACATAAGATTACTTTTTAAGTAACTTAAAGTATTAAATTGTTTCCTTAGCTCAAGAAGGGAACATGACAAAGATAGATGTAGTTACTAACATTAAGACTTTGATTGTGAAATCCCTCCTTGAAAAAAGTGAGTGCTGAGAAAAGATAGGAAGAGTGTGTTGGTGTTCAAAGTTGTTAGTCTCTAGTCCCTAAAGCTAGATCTTCTCTTGAGTGCTAGGGGTGTCAAACTTAGGCCAAAAATATCAAACTTATGATCAAGCTAGGTAACAATGAACCAATTTATTAAGGTGGATAAATCCTTATTTGATTTTTGGTTTTGCTTGATAAAAGGGGATTTCCCTGAGAATTTGTTTTAGGTGTGACTATAGGTAATGAACATATACCTTGACACAAGTCATACCTAGCACATTGTATACTCCTATTAGGTTGTAACTCCATATATGTATGCTGATTTGAGAATACAAAGTATTGCACCTTCTTAAAGAACATAAGTAACCATGTGAAATGTCTAAGGATGTGGTTGTGGCAACCCCTAATGATTTTATGCACATCTAGACATGGAAGCGGATAAAACTAAATCAACACAAATTGGAATAATATTTAGATTTAATTGTTTTAGGTGTGTTGAGGTGATAGGAGGTAGAGCATAAAGTAGGTAGGTGCCTTTAACCATCAAGTGAATTGGATTTGAAAGTTTCATACAAAGAATGCAATGATTATAACAACCTTTGCAATACCTTTGTCAAGATATTATTGAAGAATATATCTTATCAACTACACACATAAGCTAGTATCTACACATATAGGCAAGAAGACAATGAAATTGCAAAATAGTAAAAGAATCTAACTTAGTTATCTATGACTAAACCCATACATTTTATCTATTAATCTGAGAAGATACCTTACAAAAGCTTTGCAAGGATTTTACAACCATTTGGATGACCAACTAATCAAAGCTAACACCTAAATCACAAGATGTGATTGAGAAGAATAATGAATCCCTTAGAAATGTACTCAATATACAAGGAGGCATTCAGATATAGTTGAATTTGCACACCATACTCATTTTCTAGGATTACAATGTCATATTACAAACTTGGGATGAAACCCGGATTGTTACAATGCAAAAATGGCTAAAACCCTTTATTGGAGATAAACCCTAGTAGCCTGCAAGTTCTTTTCTTTCTATTTGCAACTTTGCAACAATTATTCCCTCTAAATAATGAAAATCTGCAAGTATATACCATTAAGCACAATCAAGTGGCCTCATGGGAAGATACATGATTACTTGTGGCTATAGAGGTCACCCACGCCTTTGACATCATAAAATCATCATTTTGGTACATAAATTGGGCTTCAATGATGTTTATGGGTACTATGAGATGTGTTGAGGCCATCTTTTGTTGAATTGCAACATTCCTAGATCATTAATGGCACTTTGCAATCTCTAGGAGGGTAGATATCCTTCATTTCAGCTTGCTTGTGGGATCTTGACACAAAAGTGGATATAATCATTTTGAAGTGCAGTGCAAGGTGAATCTTGCAAAATTTGCAAGATCAATGATAAAAAATTGACCCGAAGATTCTCGAGAGATGAAATCACCAACTTGATTAGTGGTGGCATGGCTACCTTCATCCTCCACCATGTAAAGTATATTTGAATTTATTCTCATAAGATTATTGGTGGGAAAAACCAAACTAGATAGTCACAGGGTAAAATTTGGGTGTTAATGGTAGTCTTAGAGAAATTTGGGATTGACTGGAGCAAGTGGGAGGCATTCTGGAATAATTGTGGAGATTCAATGTGGGATTGGATATGAGAACGAGATAGGGTTTCAAGTCAAGACTAGACATTAGGAGCGGATGGGGTGAAGGAGGTTTGGAAGTCAAGTTGATTTCCACAAGGGGAAGAAAAAAGTGAGCATAGAAGCAAAAATCGTGATTAATCATACAAAATTTGAAATCATCAAGTTTGTTGATTTTTTCCCTCATTAAATTGCATTTTTTAGCAAAATTGTTGAATAACGATTTTCAATGTGTAAATGCATTAAAACCTAGAAAAAATCGAGTAATAAATAAGAAAAATTGCTAGGGCAACATTTCTAGGGTTTCAAAAACAGTTGTGGGTTCAATAAAATGATTTATGACTCTACACCACCAAACTCATAGACTTGCTTAAAACAATTTCACAGGTTCAAAAAATGTTGCATGTTCAAGAAAGTGAATTTACTTGATATTTGTTTTGGGCTATCGAGTCCCCATGGAGCTGCAGTACCCAAAGCGATCAAGCAAACTGCAGGGGCCCCTGGTCCATGGGGTTGAGCCCCTATGCAACAAGGCATGCGTGGTAGTGTGTCAACCTTGTCTTCCATGCCTTAATTCATTTTAGTTTTGTTTTCATTCCTTTTTTAATTATATTCAAACTATAATATAATATAATAATTATAATAATATTATAATATAATATAATAATATAATATTATATAATAGTATGATAATTATAATTATATTATCTTATTATAATCTATGTAACCAAGGGATGCGTCCCCGACCAAAATAGGGACATCCTAGTAGGAAATGTCTTTGGGACATGGGGATGGGTTGGAAACGTCCCCCCGTCGTTCCCAATTTTTTTTGCAATCAAAAATATCTCGAGGACGATTGAGAAATTTTTGGAAATGCTAGCGGATGGCTAGTCGTTCCCTACAGCCCAACAACTTTGTATTTCATTTAAAGAAACTGAAAAAACAAATGTAATAAAAAATAAAGCAGCGTGCTGCCAAAATTATTATTCAAGCTTGTTTAACTACGTTATTTCATTGATTAAATTGAAACTAAATAATGTTGTCAAGCTTTGTATTTAATAGAGCAAAAACCAATTAGGGCCAACTTGTTGTATAGAGAATGAAGGTTAACTCGATGTATAGAGTAGAAACCAATTAGGGCCGATCTATTTTTTTAGCAGAAATAGGGAAAAGATGTCTTAAAACATAGCATATTCATATCTTGGCATTATTTCCTCCTCTATTTGCTAGCAACAGTCTAGAGAAAAAAGGGAACACTCGGGATAGATTTCATAAACTAATAGCAGGAAAAGGGTGCCCAAGTCAGCTTTGTGAGGAGCTTTAAGTAGCAGTAGAGAAAGAATGACGTGTAGGAGCAAGGATAGGCATTTTGAGTGGCAAAAATCATCTTCAAGTGCACCTAGGGTTCAATTTGTAAATTTTTTAGCAATAGAGGTAGAGTGCACATCACACATTCAATCTAGAACTTAAGTGACAGGAATAGTAGGATCATGTGCCACAAGTGTTGCATGTTCAAGTGCTTTTGGCTTAAAAGGAGCTAGCATGTGCCTGGGTCATCTTTGAGTGACAACTACAAGTGGGATTGAAGTGCATGCCAAAAGCATTTAAGTGTTTGTTATGGTTTTGTGACGTATATAATGATTGCCTTCTTGATGCTATCGTATGAATATTTGAAATTTTCTATACTTTTTAATTGTCATCCCCTAAAAAATGGCCTCCCTCACATCCCCGTTCTTGAAACGCATACCCCCATCCCTTGCCATACCTATCCCTGAAACTTGGGGTAACATAGATTATAATATAATAATTATGATAATATAATCATAGTAATATTATAATTATTATATTATATAATAATTCTAGCGGAGGAAAATTAACACCCCTCTGCCTCCTCAAAGAGACAGTGCTCCTTTGCTACCTTGGGGGAAAAGCTTTGGTGACAATGGATGGGAAAAGGGAGTTTTGACTGTAACTTATGTTTTAGGACAAATTTTGGGAAAACAACTTCAAAGGCCGAAAGAGCAGATTTCAAAGGTCTCGAGAGCATGTTGGCTAGCTCTTGACCAAGGACGACAACACGGTACACAAATGTCCCCCCGACATGCTATGGTCTCGTACAGATCGAAAGCAGAATGTGCTCACAGAAATACTAGAAATCTACTGTCTATTTGGAACGGAAATATGATGTTTATGCTAAACTAACAAAATGCTTAAAATGACAAAAATGACAAGAAGAAGAAAACTAGCATGCAAAGACTATGTATCTTTGCAGTGGTTAGTCTACTATCTGGCCCCCGTAGGCTAATGAGATGTTTAGGGGACCCTTTTGAGGGTAATTAGTGGCTCTTCGGCAAGCCTTTTGATGTTCATTTCAGTATTCTTCTACTTAGTGACTTAGTGTATTGATGGTGGGCCTTCTAGAGGTCATACTAGTCATTTTCTCCCACACTATTTTTAGTAAGTCACTTGGTCATATTGCTCATACTTACTATTTATAGTAAGTCATGCCTGGATCAGTTGTCATCAAGCCTACATCCGGAAAATGTGATTGGATCACTCTCGTGAGTTGGAGTTGGTTTATTATTGGGAATTAATGATTTAATTATATTATTAAAGTGAATTTGACTTTAATATATGGTGTTATAAGGGGGTTAAGTGGCATTTAATAAAGTGCTATCTTTTAATGATGCTTTATTAAATATTATATTAAAAGTCAAATGTATTAAAAGGCAACAAAAACAAATATTTATTTAAATGTTTATTTGGCCAAGTGGGGGTGTTGGGATTTGGAGAATATAAAAGCAAAAGTGTTTGTTTTTTCATCATTATTGATTATTTCATTGCAACTTGCGCGATTTGGAGAAACTAAGCAAGGGTTTGCTGGTTTTGGAGATTGAAGCTTTTTTGAGGATGAAATCCCTTGAAAAGAACAATGCCTACAAGTGTGAAAGATCACCCAAGGGCATTCGGAGAGATAATCTCATACAAAGGTTATTATCAAAGTTTCATTGGTTTCCAGGAGTTCAATATGTTCAGAATTTACAGAGGTTTAATTGGCAGATCAGAAATAAATTTGTTGATCATTATTGTTGTATATATCTTCAAGCTGGCACGTGGGAATTGCAGCAAATTCATACCTTCAGTTGGCACGTGTTCGTCAACAAGAGCAAGTCATGCAGCCTAGGCAAGGCGTGAGACTTCTTGAGTAGATTGATTCATTTTAGGGGTTGGAAATAGTCATAATTGAGGCATCTAGGATTTATAATCAGTACAGCAACAAATTTGAGGTGTGATAGATGCATTTTGTCTCGTGGCATCCTAGGGTTTGATGCATCAAATTGCTGGTTAAAAAAAATCAGACCTGAAAATTTACAATCTGTCAAATGAGTATGTTTTAAATATGTTCTTAATGCAATAAAATTAATTAGGTTTCTTTCAATTTATGCATTTCCTTAGTTTCTTTAGCATTTTGCAATTATCACTATTTCATGCATTGCTTGGCAAAAAACTTCAAAAAAATCAAAAGGCATTTAAAACAAAAAGCAAAACTTCAAATCAGAGGGGGTTATTATAGTGGTATCAAAGCATAGTGTATGTTGCCATCCTATTGGGTGAATCATAAAAATTCAGAATAAAGTTAAAAGATGGCTACAAATAAATCTATATGTGAGTTGATGCAAGAATTGTTTAATCTAATGAAGAACCCAAACATTAAAAGGGAGTATCTAAAGATAGTTGTGAAACCCAAACATATGGAACCAAGTGTGAAAAAAGATGAGCGGAAGACTCTACATCAAAGAACTCAGGTGGATCCTAAAATTGCAATATATGAAGAAACTAGTATAAAGGAAGAATTTGAAAAGAAGATGCTAGAACCAAAAACAAATGATGATGAAGTTGGAATTTCAAAAGCAATTGTAGAGGAAGAGTACTTGAGTCCTCTTGGAGAAGATAACATAGAACCTCCTTGTGAAGGAGAGTTAGATCATGGGGATGATTGGCCTAAACCAAATGTTGAAAGTAACTTTCAAGTTTTTGATAATCCACTCTTTGAGATGAAAGCAAAGATATCTTATGATAACCCACTTTATGAGGTAGAGTTACAAGATGATCTTGTTGAGAGACATGTGCATGAGAAAGGGGCCTCACTTGAAATTAATGAGGGTTTTGAGCACCCTAAAATTTTTGAATCAGCAACTGCTGATGAGTTTTTTGATCATTTTGAAGATGTTAATTTAGTCTATGAGTAGAGTTTTTCAACTCATGAAACATACAAGTCTGATTTACAGGAAAGTTACGTTGTGGAGCATGCACTTGAGCAAAATGTTGAGTTTGAGCCTGCTATAATTTTCAGATCAGCAATTGAAGGTAAGAAATTTGACCATCTTTTGGTTTATAATACAACACATGAGAGTAGAGAATGAATCTTTTTACTTTGTCATTACAAAGAGGTCTTCATCAAAAGATGCATTGCAAGAGAGATGATAGAATCCATGCATGTTTACACATAAGAGTATGGGATCTAGGGGCTCCATTAAGCTATTGGGAATCAAGAATAAAGGGCTATCCTTCATGCAAGAATCACAGTTTGCAAGTTAGGATAGTAGGAGATCTCTCATCTTGTGGCTATAAGTTCACTTTGGGTCAACCTTGCAAGATATGTAATGTGGCATCTAGTATGAAATATTCCCCATTAATTTTTTTTTCAAAATTAACTTTCAAATCAGCAACCAAAACACTAATTAGCGTTAGCTCCAAAATGTAAACCAGCAAAGAAGATAACTCTAACCAAGAATGTTCACCAAGATCCCAATGTGGGCGAGGTGATAGCATATGGTCAGAGGATCATTAGGCATAAACAGAGCTGAAAGTACAATTCATCTGCTGGTGCAGGCATCCACAAGCGGTGGGAATACTCCACTTATTCAGTGGGTGAGTTTACAACAATTATTAGGCGGCAAGCCAGCCTTTAAATCCACTCTTCCACTTATTAACGTGGGGGGAATACTGTCCACACAACCACTTATAACGTGGGGGGAAATTACAAACAAGATATAAGTTTATTCTAAAACTCAACCACTCAATTGTGGGAGTGTAAAACAGATATAAAATTGCAGCAAGTAAAGGAAGAGCTGTTAGTACTACTAACTAGCTTTACAAAGAATAAGAACAGCTGCAAATAGAATAGATAATCTTCCAAGAACATTAAACAGTTAGAGTATCACTTCCTCTAACATTTACAATGATATAAGATGAAGAATTGAAGCTCAAACCAGCATTATATCAAAAACTAACAAGTCTGATATAAAAATCTGCAATCTGGAAATGTCTATCAGCAAACAACAAACTCATAAAAATGATCACAACTCCTTCAATATACCTCTGAATTGAATGAAACGAAATGCAAAGTCTCTTTGGAGGATGGGCACCAAACTCAAACCACAAAACTGCATCAAAACTCAAGATATTTGAAATATTCCCCGTTAATTTTTTTCCCAAAATTAACATTCAAATCAACAACCAAACACTGATTAGCGTTAGCTCCAAAATGTAAACCAGCAAAGAAGATAACTCTAACCAAGAATGTTCACCAAGATCCCAATGTGGGCGAGGTGATAGCATATGGTCAGAGGATCGTTAGGCATAAACAGAGCTGATAGTACAATTCATCTGCTGGTGCAGGCATCCACAAGCGGTGGGAATACTCCACTTATTCAGTGGGTGAGTTTACAACAATTATTAGGCGGCAAGCCAGCCTTTAAATCCACTCTTCCACTTATTAACGTGGGGGGAATACTGTCCACACAACCACTTATAACGTGGGGGGAAATTACAAACAAGATATAAGTTTATTCTAAAACTCAACCACTCAATTGTGGGAGTGTAAAACAGATATAAAATTGCAGCAAGTAAAGGAAGAGCTGTTAGTACTACTAACTAGCTTTACAAAGAATAAGAACAGCTGCAAATAGAATAGATAATCTTCCAAGAACATTAAACAGTTAGAGTATCACTTCCTCTAACATTTACAATGATATAAGATGAAGAATTGAAGCTCAAACCAGCATTATATCAAAAACTAACAAGTCTGATATAAAAATCTGCAATCTGGAAATGTCTATCAGCAAACAGCAAACTCATAAAAATGATCACAACTCCTTCAATATACCTCTGAATTGAATGAAACGAAATGCAAAGTCTCTTTGGAGGATAGGCGCCCAAACTCAAACCACAAAACTGCATCAAAACTCATGATATTATTTTGCACGAATCCCAAAGCACTCTCAAGATGGTACGGCCCTCAAGAGGGGCGATTTCTCTTGCTAAAAATCAAATACTTGGAATTAAATTATGAAATTCTCCAAATATGATCGCCATTAGCATAGAATTGCAAGGATCAAATACCCATAACCAAAATAAATTCACATCAAAAGCTGTAAATGAAAAACACCTTCAGCTGTGTATACATCAGCAACATTAAAACTGAAATTCTCACCAAAATTCACCAACTTTGAAGCACAATCTGCTAGTCTGATTGAGAAGCAGCAAAAAGACCAACTAGGTGTTGTCTTTCAAACACGAAATTGGATTGGAACTAGGAGGTAAGCATCCCTCGAAGTATTAAACAAGTTGTCATTTTGACAGCATAACATTAGCATAAACATTCGATAATCAGCTCTTCAAACAGCAGCAATATATAAGCTTTAGTTGGCAAATGAAGCAACAAGAACTCTTCAAATTCCAAGAAGTTGAATCACTTCAACTTCCAAAAGGGACGCCACCTTTTTGCCTTTTACTTTTTGAAATAATAAAATATCATTCAACTTCCCCTTTAGGCATCCATTTCATATTGCAACAATAAAGCATTTATTAAATAATTAAATGCTCACTTGACCCCTTTATGTCCCCTTCTTTAAAACAACTTGAAGTCATCAAGCCTAGGCATGGGGTACAACTTCAAGACATGAAAATTGACTAAGTCTAAAAAACTCAGTCCAAGGAGAAAACCAAACCCAAAGCCAAACTGAGACTGATGGATAACAAGATGATTTGAGTTGAACTGCTGATGATGCCACTGCCAAAATTAGACTTACTAAAAATAGCCACTGCCAAAAATAGTAAGTTTACCTCAAAACCAACAGAAAGCAGACTGAGCTGGAAGCAAGACTTAATGAAAGCCAACTGAACCAAAATTAGTATTTACTAAAAATAGTAAATACCTAGAAATGCCACAAACCTCCAAGCAAGGAAACCCTAATTTCACTTTTGATCAACCTACGGATTTCCGGAAATAGGCTATCAGTCAAAGAAGAGCGTATGGCCAAAATGGGGACATTACAGTCCGCCCTTCCCAAAATTGCTTGTCCTCAAGCAATGCCACAACACTCCAAACTGATCCCACCAAACATATAGGATCCCGGGGTCCCATGTCCATCTATGAAAAACCCCACCATGCTGATGCTGCTCTACTCTGATCATACAAATGAAATCATTGCACCAAAACTGCACTAACCATCCTTGCAACCTCAAAGTGATAACATGCCTGAAATTCAAGTCGAACAACATAGAAGGAATTGAATCAAAATCTAGCAGCGTCTCATGCTCAATAAACTCTGAGGAATTAACATCTGCAATGTCAATGTCAATCACCATTCTGAGAACAAAGAAGAATAATCTAAACAACTCAAAAATATTCTCATCAACATCACTCCTCAAAGCATCAAACCAAATCACAACAGCAAATGTGATTCCATCATAGCTGTTTGCAAAGGAAAAAACAGCTCTTTGCAAAGTCATAGCAACTGCATCCTCAAAGCTCCTTAAGGATGTATAATGCCTCCTCTGAGTAATTCTGACATATTCAAGAAAAACTCTGAAAACTTCCACCAATCTCTCCCTCAAAGTCTCAAAAAGTTGAACCAAATCAAGCAAAGGTTCGCTGCCCCAAACACTAGTGCAAGAGATTGTACAAAGAAAGCCACTAGAACATAACTTGAACACCATCCAATACTGATCTGAATCACTATGAAACACCATTACCCACTTTTGAAGCCAAAAATCATCATTGATAAAAGATTGTGAAAAGAAAAAATGAGTGTACCAGCTGCCCATGAAATTTGAAATGAACCACTTAAAGTCTGATTTGAGGAAAATCAGTGTGCAAAGAATTGAACAATTGCTGCAACACTGAAAATTAGTGTCCATAATAGCACAACTGCTCAGGCTCAAGGCTGGAAACATCCTCTCAAGAAACTCCAACCCAACATTAAACCTTCCTTTGTTCAAAATATCTCTCCAATTCACCAGTTGATGAGCAGAAAGAACCATCAAATGGTTGGTAAAGATGGGGGCCGCATCAAAGATTCTAAGAATTGAATCCTTATTTCTCCAAGTATCCTTTTTTCTACTTGCAACAATCTCCATCAAGCCATGTTGAGAATTCCAAGCGTGAATTCCCAACTGCAAATAATCTCCAACACATTGGGAAGAATTCCCAACATATCTCCAAGAGCCATAGTGAAAGTCTCGAGCACACAAATCCATGTAGTCAACTGCAACCATCAAAGCAAAGTTTGAACCTTTCATGACCAGCATTTTAGAATAATCCCTCATCAACAATGCACAATCTAGAAACCAAAGGGGCAAGTCTGAAAGTTCTCCCACAATTTGATGCATCTCTCCAAGATCTGACCTCATCAACCATTTTAAGATAGGCGGTACTCTTCCATTGGTTAATGCTGAGTGAAAACCAGCCAGTTCAAGTTTGAACACCATTAAATGCTCATTTACTATCCATCCCAAGAGAGTGTTGCTTGACATATAGAATGGATCCACCAACATTATCTTATGCTTGACTATAAAATTATGCATGTCAAAAACATAAAACTTCTTACCAATGCCATCCACATAGAAATTGTCAATCAACTCATAATTTAACAAATCATGTGAAGATGGTGGATTGTTGTACACAATCATAGAAACAATATTTCCTTCATCCTTTTCGTTGGTGTCTTCATAAAATTCATGCACATTTTCTTCAACTTGAAGATGCCCATCATTAGTTGCTGATCCATAGAATTTAGTGTGATGAATATCACACACATTACCAGTCATCACATCTAGCTCATGGCTGCAAGCTATCCCTTCTTGAGGCAAATTCTCTTCCCAACTCAAGAGTTCACACTCTTGATTTACCTTCCAATCACTATCAACATAATGAATCTCTATGGCATTATGCATTGTTTCAACATTATGGAGTTCATTTATTCCTTCAACTATTTGCTTGATCTCCATTAGCCTTTTATTAGCTTCTTGTTCCATAAGTGTGGCTGACATAGATGATTGATTTTCTGTTTTGCAAAAAGAGTGATGAGCTAAGGTAAGATCAAGGCAAAGACTATCAACCTCTTTCTCCTTCTCTTGATAGGCATCATAGGTTTCCTCAGCAAACTTAATGGCATCATCTCTATCTGAGAGCAAATGCAAATAATCTGTTTTTATTGATTCCAATGCTTCATTGATGGTTCGCACCATGGAAAGAGTGTCTCCACCCTTAACGCCATTCTGTCTCTCTTCAAACTGCAGCTCCCAGTAAAGTTCTTCAATACAATTGTGTGTGCTATCAAATCTTGATAACACCTTAACAATTTTCTCTTCTGAAACCAATAAGTTATCCTTCAAAACTTGCAGCTCTTTAGGCCCTTGATCCCAATCAGCAAAGAGACTATGCTCATCAAACATCAATTTTTCTGATTTGTTTTCATTGTCATGGTTTTCAAAATCAGCTTCCTCCCTTCTTTTTTCACTGCATAATTCTTGAATAGAAGGCTTGTCAACAATATCTTCAAGCAATGAATCATTATTGATTGATGCTCTTAAAGTCTTGGTAGCAACATACTCTGCTTTAGTGGCTACAACCACCTCGAAGGAATTTTTATGGAGCTTTGCCAAGCAAGCTTCTTCAAACAAATTAGTTCCTCTATCTTGACCTTTCAAGTTCTCATACTCTTCTTGTGCGTAATTCTGAAAGGCATCCAAACCATTTGTTGATTTTAAAACATTATTCTCTTCAACATAAAAAATCACATTCTCATTAGCCATTGCTGCAACTTCTCCTCCAAAGATCACTTCATTACTTGCATTGCAAACTGATTTTTGAACTTCATTAGGATCAAAGGGGAATTTATCCCACTCCGGTTCTTTATCATACTTTGGAGACATCGCGCCCGGATCCCAAATGTGAAAGGTTTGATTGCAATGATCAATAGGAAAGAGATCATCATGCTCCTCTTGAACTGTTGACTCTTTGAATGAGTCACTCCTCAACCCACTTGAACTGAAATCTTCATCTATAACTTTCTCCACAGATGTAGTTTGATAATCAAACCCACTACCACTCAAGTCACTAGCATTATATCGGATTAAAGAATCATCAAAGCTGGTTGCTTTGAATATTTTGTCATTCTTTTCTTCAATGAAATTATCTTGAGTAGATGTGTTGCTGATTTTATCATTAGTGCCCACATACATACCAAAGAAGTCTTCTTGGACACTTGTCAATAATTCTTCATATGGAATTGGCTCAGCATAAAGTAGAGAATTATCCTTCACTAAATCTTCAACAAAAGGAGATAAAAGCACATCGGAATCACCATCAACAACCTCACTTTCGTAATGGTCATAAGCTGGTTCAAAGACACCATTAGTATTTGCTTCATCTTGCTCTTCTTCAACGTACTTATCCCACACAACTGTTCCACCAACATCTTTTGAGAAGCCATTTGTCTCGAGATCTTCATTGCTTGAATCCTTATTAGGACTCAAGACTGCTGTAATGATCTTCTTACCATAATAATCTTCATTATTTCCCATCCCATGCAAGTCTAGGGATGTATTTTGGGACTCTAACTTAATCTCCTCATTTGCCAAGGTATCTTCATCAAGCTCACAATCATTTTGAGGTGACATGTGCATCTTGTTTGTGTCTTCTTCAATACTAGTTGACTGATTTTTCTCTTCAACTTGTTCATTTGTGGGCTGCAATCCACAAACAGGCACTTCTTCTTCCTTCCTTGCACCTACAACCATGACATGTTCTGCTTCCTCTTTAATCATTTTCTTGATGTAGTTGACCATAGACAACTTTCCAGGGTTATGAATCACCGCACAATTCAAAAAGGTGTCAAATGAAACATCATTCTTAAACTCATCTGTCATGTTCTGATATTCTTTACGGAGTATGGAAGCCTCATGTTCACACTGCCTCTTGAACTGACATTCTTCAGAAGCCATAATCAAATCTGACTTCTCACGATTCCTGGACCTCAAAAAATGCAACATCTTGAGAACTTCTGAAAGCTAAACTGAACTTAGGTGAAGAATCTGATTTCTCTATCACTCATCTGTCAACTGACTCTGTCTTATTCACAGGATGGCAAGATCTTCTGCTCTGATACCACTGAAATATTCCCCGTTAATTTTTTCCCAAAATTAACATTCAAATCAACAACCAAACACTGATTAGCGTTAGCTCCAAAATGTAAACCAGCAAAGAAGATAACTCTAACCAAGAATGTTCACCAAGATCCCAATGTGGGTGAGGTGATAGCATATGGTCAGAGGATCGTTAGGCATAAACAGAGCTGATAGTACAATTCATCTGCTGGTGCAGGCATCCACAAGCGGTGGGAATACTCCACTTATTCAGTGGGTGAGTTTACAACAATTATTAGGCGGCAAGCCAGCCTTTAAATCCACTATTCCACTTATTAACGTGGGGGGAATACTGTCCACACAACCACTTATAACGTGGGGGGAAATTACAAACAAGATATAAGTTTATTCTAAAACTCAACCACTCAATTGTGGGAGTGTAAAACAGATATAAAATTGCAGCAAGTAAAGGAAGAGCTGTTAGTACTACTAACTAGCTTTACAAAGAATAAGAACAGCTGCAAATAGAATAGATAATCTTCCAAGAACATTAAACAGTTAGAGTATCACTTCCTCTAACATTTACAATGATATAAGATGAAGAATTGAAGCTCAAACCAGCATTATATCAAAAACTAACAAGTCTGATATAAAAATCTGCAATCTGGAAATGTCTATCAGCAAACAGCAAACTCATAAAAATGATCACAACTCCTTCAATATACCTCTGAATTGAATGAAACGAAATGCAAAGTCTCTTTGGAGGATAGGCGCCCAAACTCAAACCACAAAACTGCATCAAAACTCATGATATTATTTTGCACGAATCCCAAAGCACTCTCAAGATGGTACGGCCCTCAAGAGGGGCGATTTCTCTTGCTAAAAATCAAATACTTGGAATTAAATTATGAAATTCTCCAAATATGATCGCCATTAGCATAGAATTGCAAGGATCAAATACCCATAACCAAAATAAATTCACATCAAAAGCTGTAAATGAAAAACACCTTCAGCTGTGTATACACCAGCAACATTAAAACTGAAATTCTCACCAAAATTCACCAACTTTGAAGCACAATCTGCTAGTCTGATTGAGAAGCAGCAAAAAGACCAACTAGGTGTTGTCTTTCAAACACGAAATTGGATTGGAACTAGGAGGTAAGCATCCCTCGAAGTATTAAACAAGTTGTCATTTTGACAGCATAACATTAGCATAAACATTAGATAATCAGCTCTTCAAACAGCAGCAATATATAAGCTTTGTTGGCAAATGAAGCAACAAGAACTCTTCAAATTCCAAGAAGTTGAATCACTTCAACTTCAAAAGGGACGCCACCTTTTTGCCTTTTACTTTTTGAAATAATAAAATATCATTCAACTTCCCTTTTAGGCATCCATTTCATATTGCAACAATAAGCATTTATTAAATAATTAAATGCTCACTTGACTACTTATGTCCCCTTCTTTAAAACAACCTGAAGTCATCAAACCTAGGCATGGGGTACAACTTCAAGACATGAAAATTGACTAAGTCTGAAACTCAGTCCAAGGAGAAAACCAAACCCAAAGCCAAACTGAGACTGATGGATAACAAGATGATTTGAGTTGAACTGCTGATGATGCCACTGCCAAAATTAGACTTACTAAAATAGCCACTGCCAAAAATAGTAAGTTTACCTCAAAACCAACAGAAAGTAGAAGCTGAGACTTAATGAAAGTACGACAAGCTGAACCCAGCGCCAAAAAATTAGTATTTACTAAAAATATTAAATACCTAGAAACAAACCTCAACAAAGGAAACCTAATTTCACTTTTGATCAACCTACGGTTCGAATAGGCTATCGATCCAAAGAAGAAGCGTGTAAGCCATCGGGACATACAATATTATTTACCTGAATCAAAAGCACTCTCAAGATGGTACGGCCCGCAAGAGGGGCGATTTCTCTTGCTAAAAATCAAATACTTGGAATTAAATTCTGAAATTCTCCAAATATGATCGCTATTAGCATAGAATTGCAAGGATCAAATACCCATAACCAAAATAAATTCACATCAAAGCTGTAAATGAAAAACACCTTCAGCTGTGTATACATCAACAACATTAAAACTGAAATTCTCACCAAAATTCACCAACTTTTGAAGCACAATCTGCTAGTCGTTGAAGCAACAAAAGACCAACTAGGTGTTGTCTTTTCAAACAAGTGGATTGGAACTAGGAGGGTAAGCATCCCTGAAATTATTAAACAAGTTGTCATTTTGACGTATAACATTATAAACGATAGATAATCAGCTCTTCAAACAGCAGCAATATATAAGCTTTTGGTTGGCAAATGAAGCAACAAGAACTCTTCAAATTCAAAGTTGAGATTACTTCAACTTCCAAAGGGGCCTTCACCTTTTTTGCCTTTTGCGCAAAATAATAAAATATCATTCAACTTCCCTTTTAGGCATCCATTTCATATTGCAACAATAAAGCATTTATTAAATAATTAAATGCTTGACTACTATGTCCCCTTCTTTAAAACAACGAGTCATCAAGCCTGAAGTGGGGTACAACTTCAAGACATGAAAGTGACCTAAGTCGAAACTTCGGTCCAAAGGAGATAACCAAATGATACTCAAGCTGCAAGCCCGATGGTGCTAAAATAGCAAGCCCGACAAATGCCAAAGCGAACCAAGTTGACAATGATACTTTTGCCAAATGAACTTACTAAAAATGGTAATGCAAAAATAGTAAGTTAACTTCAAGAGCATCAAATAAGCCCGGAACTCTTGGCGCAAATGAAGTTAGTTGCTGCTAGATGAATCTTGCCAAATGATAGACTTTGTAAAATAGCAAACTATAAATGGTAAAGTGCGCACAACATCCTCTGAGCATGGCGGCGATGTGGCCGAGGTCCCATGTCCATCTCTGAAAAACCCCACCATGCTGATGCTGCTCTACTCTGATCATACAAATGAAATCATTGCACCATAACTGCACTAACCATGCCTGCAACCTCAAAGTGATAACATGCCTGAAATTCAAGTCGAACAACATGGAAGGAATTGAATCAAAATCTAGCAGCGTCTCATGATCAATAAACTCTGAGGAATTACCATCTGTAATGTCAATGTCAATCACCATTCTGAGAACAATGAAGAATAATTTAAGCAACTCAAAAATATTCTCATCAACATAACTCCTCAAAGTAACAAACCGAGTTACAACAGCAAGTGTGTGTCCATCATAGCTAATTGCAAAGGAAAAAACAACTCTTTGCAAAGTCATAGCAGTTGCATCCTCAAAACTCCACAAGGATGTATAATACCCCCTTTGAATAATGCTGACATATTCAAGAAAATTTCTAAAAATTTCCACCAATCTCTCCCCCATAGTCTCAAAAAATTGAACCAAATCAAGCAAAGGTTCGCTGCCCCTAGCACTAGTGCTAGAGATTGAACAAAGATGATCATTGAAAAATAATTTGAACACCATCCAAAACTGATCCAAATCACTATGAAACATCATTTCCCACCTTTGGGACCAAAAACCATCATTGATAAGAGATTGTGAAGAGAAAAAATAAGTATACCAGCTGCCTATGACATCTGAAGTAAACCAATTAAAGTCTGATTTTAGGAAAATCAGCATACAAGGAGTTGAACAGCTGCTGCAACTTTGGAAATCAGCGTGCATAATATGACAACTGTTCATGCCCAAGGCTGGAAACATACCCTCAAGAAACTTCAACCCATTATTAAACCATCTTTTGTTCGAAGCATCTCTCCAATCCATCAATTGATGAGAAAAAGGGACCATCAAATGGCTGGTAAGGATGGGAACAACATCAAAGAAACTAAAAATAGAATCCTTGTCTTTCCAAAGATTCCTCTTTCTACTTATAACAATCTCCATCAAACCATATTGAGGATTCCAAACATGGATACCCATAATGCACTGGAAAGAGTACACAACACTTCTCCAACTACAAATCAAAGCAAAATGCAAATTCAAGAAGTTAGTGTCTTCTTTGATAAACCCATGTAAGCCATCCATGAAAACATCAATGGAGCACATAATAAATGTTGTCCTCAATAATTCCCATTCCCTCAAAGGACTAGGATGAGCCAAAACATCACTCAACTCAAGAGATGGATTGTCAAGAAAATAAATAATTTTTTTTGGTCCATCTTTCTCCCAAGCTTCATGAGTAATGAGTCTAGAAACTTCACTCTTTGCTGTTGCAATGGAGTGACTAACAACTACCAAGACTTGTTTTATTGACGCCTTGAAGCCAACGATGAAGAAATCTCCTTGAGTCCACACTTCCCTTGTGAAGACTTCATCCTTGAATCCACTTATGCTTTCATTATCAAAAGGCCCTAGATGATTACTACTCACAAAACATGGCACACCCTCATAGAAATTATCTATCACCTTATGATTAACCAAATCATGTGAAGATAATTGACTGTTGTTCTCAACAATACTTTCTTCATCCCTTACATTGGTGTCTTCATAGAATTCAAGCTCAACTTTTTCAACTTGTGGATGCCCATCATTAGTTGTTGACCCACAAAGTGTAGCATGCTGAATACCACGTTCATTATCCATCAAATCATCTATCTCATAGCTGCAAACTATCCCTTCTTGTGGCAAAGTCTCTCCCCAACTCATGAGTTCACACTCTTGATGCACTTTCCAATCACCATCAACATATGGGATTAGCTTGGTATTTTGCAATGTTTCATCATTATGGAGTTCATTTATTCCTTCAACTATTTGCTTGATCTCCATAATCCTTGTATTAGCTTCTTGTTCCTTAAGTGTGGCTGCAATCGGTAGTTGATTTTCTGCTTTGCACAATGAATGATGAGCTAAGGTAAGATCAAGGCAAAGCCTATCCATCTCTTCCTCCTTCTCTTGGTAGGCATCATAGGTCTCATCTGCAAACTTAATGGCATTATCTCTATTTGAGAGCAAATGCAAATAATCTATCTTTAATGATTCCAATGCTTCTTTGATAGTTTGCAACTTGGAAAGAGTGACTCCATTAACTCCATTTTGTCTCTCTTCAAACTGAAACTTCCAGTAGAGTTCTTCAACAAAATTGTGTGTGCTATCAAATCTTGATAATGCTTTAACAATTTTCTCTTCTGAAACCATTAAGTTATCCTTCAAAACTTGCAGCTCTTTAGGCCCATGATCATAATCAGCAAAGAAGCTTTGCTCATCAAACATCAACTTTTCTCATTTATTTTCTTTGATTTGATTCTCAAAATCAGCCTCCTTTCTAATCTTATCACTGCATAACTCCTGAATTGAAGGCTTGTCAACAACTTCTTCAAACAAATTAGTACCTCTATCTTGACCTTTCAAGTTCTCATACTCTTCTTGTGCGTAATTTTGAAAGGCATCCAAATCATTTGCTGATTTTAAAACATTCTTCTCTTCAACATAAGAAATCACGTTCTCATTAGCCATTGCTGCAACTTCTCCTCCAAAGATCACTTCATTACTTTTATTGCAAACTGATTTTTGAACTTCATTAGGATCAAAGGGGAATTTATCCCACTCCGGTTCTTTATCATACCTTGGTGACATTGCACCCGGATCCCAAATGTGAAAGGTTTGATTGCAATGATCAATAGGAAAGAGATCATCATGCTCCTCTTGAACTATTGACTCTTTGAATGAGTCACTCTTCAACCCACTTGAACTGAAATAATCATCTATAACTTTCTCCACAGATTTAGTTTGATAATCAAACCCACTACCACCCAAGTCACTAGCATTATATCGGATTAAAGAATCATCAAAGCTGGTTGCTTTGAATATTTTGTCATTCTTTTCTTCAATGAAATTATCTTGAGTAGATGTGTTGCTGATTTTATCATTAGTGCCCACATACATACCAAAGAAGTCTTCTTTGACACTTGTCAATAATTCTTCATATGGAATTGGCTCAGCATAAAGTAGAGAATTATCCTTCACTAAATCTTCAACAAAAGGAGATAAAAGCACATCGGAATCACCATCAACAACCTCACTTTCGTAATGGTCATAAGCTGGTTCAAAGACACCATTAGTATTTGCTTCATCTTGCTCTTCTTCAACGTACTTATCCCACACAACTGTTCCACCAGCATCTTTTGAGAAGCCATTTGTCTCGAGATCTTCATTGCTTGAATCCTTATTAGGACTCAAGACTGCTGTAATGATCTTCTTACCATAATAATCTTCATTATTTCCCATCCCATACAAGTCTAGGGATGTATTTTGGGACTCTAACTTAATCTCCTCATTTGCCAAGGTATCTTCATCAAGCCCACTTTCATTTTGAACCAAAATGTGCACCTTGCTTGTGTCTTCTTCAATACTAATTGACTGATTTTTCTCTTCAATTTGTTTACTTGTGGGCTGCAAACCACAAACAGATCCTTTTGCTTCTTCCTTCCTTGATTCTTCAACCATGGCAAGTTCTACTTCCTCTTTAATCATTTTTTTGATGTAGTTGACCATAGCCAACTTTCCAGGGTCATGAATCACCGCACAATTCAAAAACGTGTCAAATGAAACATCGTTCTTAAACTCATCTGCCATGCTCTGATATTGTTTACGGAGTATGGCAACCTCATGTTCACATTGCCTCTTGAACTGGCATTCTTTCGAAGCCACAATCAAATCTGACTTCTCACGATTCCTGGACCTCAGAAAATGCAACATCTTAAGAACTTCTGAAAGCTAAACTGAACTTAGGTGAAGAATCTGATTTCTCTATCACTTATCTGTCAACTGACTCTGTCTTATTCACAGGATGGCAAGATCTTGGCTCTGATACCACTGAAATATTCCCCATTAATTTTTTTTTCAAAATTAACTTTCAAATCAGCAACCAAAACACTAATTAGCGTTAGCTCCAAAATGTAAACCAGCAAAGAAGATAACTCTAACCAAGAATGTTCACCAAGATCCCAATGTGGGCGAGGTGATAGCATATGGTCAGAGGATCGTTAGGCATAAACAAAGCTGAAAGTACAATTCATCTGCTGATCCAGGCATCCACGAGCGGTGGAAATACTCCACTTATTCAGTGGGTGAGTTTATAACAATTATTGGCTGAACCAAACCCGTGCTTTAATCCACTCTTCCGCGATAGCGTGGAGTACTGTCCACACAGCCACTTATAGCGTGGAAATTACAAACAAGATATGAGTTTATTCTAAAACTCAACCACTCAATTGTGGGAGTGTAAAACAGATATAAAATTGCAGCAAGTAAAGGAAGAGCTGTTAGTACTACTAACTAGCTTTACAAAGAATAAGAACAGCTGCAAATAGAATAGATAATCTTCCAAGAACATTAAACAGTTAGAGTATCACTTCCTCTAACATTTACAATGATATAAGATGAATAATTGAAGCTCAAACCAGCATTATATCAAAAACTAACAAGTCTGATATAAAAATCTGCAATCTGGAAATGTCTATCAGCAAACAGCAAACTCATAAAAATGATCACAACTCCTTCAATATACCTCTGAATTGAATGAAACGAAATGCAAAGTCTCTTTGGAGGATAGGCGCCCAAACTCAAACCACAAAACTGCATCAAAACTCGTGATATTATTTTGCACGAATCCCAAAGCACTCTCAAGATGGTACGGCCCTCAAGAGAGGCGATTTCTCTTGCTAAAAATCAAATACTTGGAATTAAATTATGAAATTCTCCAAATATGATCGCCACTAGCATAGAATTGCAAGGATCAAATACCCATAACCAAAATAAATTCACATCAAAAGCTGTAAATGAAAAACACCTTCAGCTGTGTATACATCAGCAACATTAAAACTGAAATTCTCACCAAAATTCACCAACTTTGAGCACAATCTGCTGGTCTGATTGAGAAACAGCAAAGACCAACTGAGTCTTTCAAACGCAGTGGATTAGAACTAGGGAGAACAAGCATCCCTCAGTATTAAGCAAGTTGTCATTTTGGCCCAGCTATAACATTCTACTCAGCTTGATAGATAATCAGCTCTTCAAACAGCAGCAATATATAAGCTTTTAGTTGGCAAATGAAGCAGCAAAAGAACTCTTCAGGAGTTGGATAGCTTCAACTTCAAAGGGCGCCACCTTTTGCCTTTACTTTGAAATAATAAAATATCATTCAACCCCTTTTGGGCATCATTTCATATTGCAACAATAAAGCATTTATTAAATGTTAAATACTCCTTGACGCTTTGTCTTCTTTAAAACAACTTGAAGTCATCAAGCCTAGGCGTGGGGTACAACTTCAAGACATGAAAATTGACTAAGTCTGAAACTCAGTCCAAGGAGATAACCAAATACAATGCTCAAGCTGCAACTGATGAATTGCTAAAAATAGCAAACTGACAAATGCCAAACTGAACCAAGTTGACGATGATGCTTTTGCCAAAAATGAACTTACTAAAAATAGTAAATGCCAAAAATAGTAAGTTAACTTCAAAACCATCAGAAAGCCAAACTGAACACTGAACTGCAAAGGATTGAATTGCTGCTAGATAGACACTGCCAAAAGATAGACTTGCTAAAAATAGCAAACTACTATAAATAGTAAGTTTGCACAACATCCTCTGAACGCCAACTGAGCAGTATCTGAAAGAGGAAACCCTAGTTTTATACTTCAGCTTAGCCTACGGATTTCCGGAAATAGGCTAAATCCAAAAGAAGAGTGTATGGCCAAAATGGGGACATTACATAGTATGAGAGGAATCACTAGGATAACAACTCCAAAGAAACCATATAGCAGCAGGATCATGAAGGATGTTTTCTAATTGATTGTTGAGAATTCTCAAGGGTTGGATCATTTCAGCTGTGTGCAACATATTGTGGAAGAGTTTCTAGTCATGGTTCATTTGTTTCTAATTTCCACATTGGTGATTAATGGTTGTTACCATAGTTGGTAGACTTGCAGAAAACTTGCCGAGTTTTTAAAAACTCACGATTTTTTTTAAAAACGAGTTTTTTTGAGTTTAACTCAGTTTTTTCTCAAATGAGTTTTCCGAGTTTTTTTCGAAAAACTCACGAGTTTTTCAAAAAAATCGGCTATGCAGAACTTAAAATTGAAAATGTCTTTTTTGTAGTTTATTTCATTTCAAAAACACTTGATAGTTAGCACAAAAGAACCTCAATGACCTTGTCTTTGTGCAATACAACCTTTGGTTGCGCACAAAGACAGTAGAAGAAAAATCACTGGATCCTATTGATTTAGATGAGATATATCCTTACAGTGATTGGATAGGGCGAGATGAGCAGCCTCCATTGTTTACCGTGGATGAGATCCTTGACTTCAAGAGACAAGTAATGGAGGATATGGGTGCATCAGGAGATGTAGAGTTGGAGGACATTCCCGAGGATGCGGATGAGAGTTTTCCAAAGCCAGATACTCATCCTTCCATGCCAGCCGAGGAGCCAGCAGCAGTGGCATCGCCACCGCCACCACACACATGCGACAGGCCTAGAGGACCCACCCCTTCCCTGGCTACTGCTAGACTAGGGAAGAGGAAAGCCTAGCATGTTGTATTTAGTTACTTTTTAATATTTGCTTCTAGTTCTAGTTTTACTGTTTTCATGTATCAGATTTTCAGGCTTTTAGCCATTGGGATTCTGAAATATGCTAACCAATTTTTTCGATAGATTTTCACACACAATCAACACTTCGCCAATTGAATTAGCGTTAGCATCAAAAACTGAAATCCAAGCTTGAAAGAACTCAACGTTAAGAATGCACACTCAATCCCAAGGAAGGATAGGTGTTGTCATATGGCGGAGAAACTAAAAAACAGTACTTGAAATGGAACAAATTCAACGTCAAGAATGTGCACTCAAGATCCCATTGAGGGAGAGGTGCTAACATATGACGGAGTTATTAATTAAAAACTGAAACAACAGGCGGATAACCAGCCATGGAAAATACAACTACCTAATTCATCCACTGCGGCGGGCATCCACTTGAGAGTGGGAATTCACCATTGGAAAGTGGGTACAGTGAGAGCTACAATGTTCATTCTCCACACTGGCGGTAAACCATCCAGGGGTAATTTAATATGGAATTCAACAAGTAATTGCAGAAACTAAAATGGTTGGATTAGTACTACTAAATCTCAACCTTACAACCAATAACTCTGCAGATTACTAATTACAATGATAGAGAATGAAGCTAAGAAGAGAAGAATGAATTATAACAATGATTTAACACTCCAAAACTGAAGTAATAGGCCAAAACAGAAAACTATTACAATCTGATGTAAAAATCTGAGTTTTGGAATTTCTGATCAGCAAACTGTGAAATCAATAAAATATTCATAACTTCATCAAATTACCTCCGATTTACGTGAAACGAAAACCAATGTGCTACTGGAGGATAGGCGCCCAAGTTCAAATGAAGAAACAACAACCAAAACTCAGCATTTAATTTCCTTTGCACAATTCCCAATGTCCAGAATGGTACGGCCTTGAGCAAGGGCGATTTTGCAAGTAAAAATCAGAAACTTCAAATTAAATTCTGCCACTTTGCAAGAAGGGTCGCCATAGGTCTACAATTGCATAGCAAAGATACCCAGAACAAAATAAAATTTATTTCAAGAGCTGCTAACAAAATACACTTTCAGCTGTAGGTGCATCACTAACTTCAAAATTGACAAAACTCCAAAAATTTTCAACATTCGAACTCAATCTGCTAGTCTGGATGAGAAGCAGTCCCAAAAGCAACTAGGTGTTATCTTTCAAACACGAAATTGGATAAATGCTAAGAGGTAAGCATTCCTCGAAGCTAAATTCATGAAGTCATTCCGACAGCATAACAATATGATAAGCATAATGGATACCAAAGCTGGAATAAAGCATACATTTTATAGAAGAGTAGAAGACTCTTCAATTTCTCAAGAAGGTACACCAAGGGTCACAAGAGACTCATCAAATTTCCAAAATTCAAATAATTCTTCAAGAGGCGTCCCTTTTGCAAGAATACAATTTCACTTTATTTTTAAAACATAACTCCTCAAAGTGTGGCGTCCTTTTTCCCTCAAGGCATTTAAACTTTAAATAATATTTAATTCATATGAAGGCATCCCCCTTCAAGACCACCTTTTAACACAACTTGAAGTTATTCTCCTAGGCCAAGGGGTCAACTGCAAATTATAACATTAATGCCTTTATTCACCAAAATAAAAACCTTTAGAAGCCAGACTTGAATTGCATTAAATGCTCCAACTGAAAAAGAAGACCTTGAAAACTGATATTGCATACTGCCAAAAAATAGAATTTACTATAAATAATTGACTCCCTGAAATGCCATAGAACCTCTGAACATGGAAACCCTAATTTTACCTCAAACGAGCCTACAGGCTTCCGGAATAGGCTGATGAGTGTCAGAACAGATCACTGATGAGAAGGGGACATTACAGATTCCACATGAGAATGTTATTTTGTAATCAATTTGCACTAAAGTAAATCAAAATTAATAGAAAACACTTTTGTACTCATTTATAGACTCATTGGATTCATCTTGTCATTGAATTTTGCAAAAAAATAGTGTTTCTAATGAAATTTAAGCAATTTTTTAAGTTCTCGAGTTTTTTCGAGTTTTTGTTGAGTTTTAAAAACTCCAATTTTTGGCTTGGTGAGTTTTTTTTTGGGGCGAATCTTCCAACTATGGTTGTTACAATTATTTCGTGATGCTAATCTTCATATTTTTAGATGTTACCTTGATGATCGCAATGGATTGCATGAATTTGTGTGCATGGGATTGACTTTATAGTACTTGGAGATTGAGTATTAATGAGGTGTTATCAGTCTATGATAGCAGAAGCATTCCCAAAATAGCTATCAATCTAATTTTCAGATTTATCGCAGTTGTCATCATTTGTATCAGCCACTTAAAAGGGGGATGTGTGATCGTTGATGGTAATTTGAGGAGCTATGATATTCCTTCCAACTTCCGTGTGTATGGTGATAATTGCAAGATTTGGGATCCTAGTATTGGATTAGGACTCCCAACAGGGATGTTGATGCATTCCACAATATGCACATTGTGCTGTATGCATTTAGTTGTACTTTCAGCCTACTCACATTTGATTTGACTATGTTGCAAAAGATGCACAAGTGCAAGATGGATGGTTGGTGTGAGGTGTTTCCTTCTATGGAAGGAGACAAATCTTATAGGTATTCTAAGTTGGTTCTACAGGATAATCATGTTGTTGGGATACATGATTTAGGAGCAGAGTTTGAGTGGTTTGGCATTCCTATTGTAGTCAGAGTAGTGTAGCAAGAGCCATCAGGAGTCAGGAATGACAAATTCCAAATTTGTCCATGGTGTTGTCCCTGATGTTTGACATGCAAAAATCAGAGATAACCCATCAAAATTTTGACTTTTCTTAGGCTTCAAGGCACGTATTACAAGGTACAGAAGTTGGGCATTTTAAGTTTTGGGTCTATAGTCCTTTTGGCCAACATTTTTCATTCACTCTCATCTGTTTTTGTGAAAATCTGAGTCATTTTTCTCATGTTTTTGGTCAATTTCGGGTTTCAGAGACATCACTGCAAGTGTGGGGGTTTCAAGTTCTAAAATGCAAGTGATACGTTCACTTGCAATCAAGTCCCCAAGACCCGATTTTCTTTTATGAGCTTTTTAAGTTACTTTTTTATGTTTTATTATTTACTTGCTTAGGGGGTCTTAAAACCCGATCTGCAAGTGAATGCCTTTTTAGTCTTTATGTTTTGTTTGTAACTTGTAATGGGGGTCTTAAAACCTGAATTACAAGTTAGGCACTTTTAAAATCACCTTTTGGTCACTTGCGTTGGGGGTCCTGAAGCCCGATCTGCAAGTTAAAAGGTTTCAAAGTTACTTTTTGTTTTGTTGTCACTTGCATTGGGGGTCTTGAGACCCGAACTGCAAGTTAGAAGCTTTTTAAGTCACTTTTTAAATTATATGTCACTTGTAATGGGGGTCTTGAGACCCGAATTACAAGTTACAAGTAAAAGACATATCCATAACTTGCAATCGCGCCTTGAAGACCCGATTACAAGCTTGCGCATGAAGTAAAATGACTTGCATTTGTTCATGAAAGGTCTGATCCACTTCAAGTCACTTGCAAAGAGCTTCAAAAGGTCCGATTGCAAGTCATTTCACCTGTAATTTGTTTTCCCAGGCTGCAAAAAGCCCGACTTACAAGTAACATGATCTCTTGTATGTTCTAAAAGCATTTACAATGTTGGTTTCCAGACCTAAAATTGCTTTTATCAGCAACTTGTAATTTGTTTTCCCAGACCCGAATTGCAGTTCTATGAAGAAATTTGTGAGTATAAGGCAAAGTATGATGATAAGAGAAAAGGCATAGGATGGAAAACTCAAACGAAGATATGGAATAAACAATGTAATGAAGGTCAAGGTTATGCTGTCTTACTACAAATGATAATGACACGAGAAAGCTAAACAAAGATCTGTGAAGAGTAAAGAATAATTGAACAGGCTGAAGGACATTCATGCCAAGGGAAAGCGATGATATTTCCAAGAGATCTTTAAAAAGGATATTCTTCATCAAAAGATCTACGTACCTATGACGGTGAATCAAGGCATCTTAGAATTGTGAAAAGGAAAAGAGAGTTGATTAAAGAGCAGTTTGTAGCAACATGATGACTTCATTGATAGAGGATGACACATAGTTTACTTCTGTTATGTTTTATGTATTTTGTCTTGACAAGTTACATGTAAAAGCAAAAATTGTAATTGCAAGTGTTTCTTTCACTTGCATTTTTGTAAAATGTAATTACATGTAAGGCAACTACAAGTTAAGTTAAATTAGGACTGTAGTTGGAATAAGTCATGGTGGTTGAGAGAATTTTTCAAGTTAGTTGGGATCCTCCCACCTTTTTCTCAAGGCTTCTCTCCTATAAATACTTGAGGAGGTCTTTTGTAATTTTCATCTTTTTGGCAATAGAGAAAACTCTGCAAACATTTACAGCAAAGAGACTTTGTGCTTTGTGTATGTAAACTTAATTTCCAAGCAATACAAAGAAGGCATATGAGATTTCAGACTTTGTGTTGAGTCTTATTGCATGTTATTACTATGTTCTTATGTCATAGTGGTACAATTTTCTGAGTTTTCCTTGTGATATTGTGGAGCTGTTGTGAAAAGATTTTGATCTGATTTCTTGTAGACTTTGTGTTACAAGTTTGAAAGATTAAATTAGTTTGATTTGTGATTAGGAGTTGGAAAGAGTTATAAGTCTTTGTGCTTATAGTCATTTCCATATAAAGTGATTCGTAAGTGCACCATATTTTTAGACTTTGAGTTGATATATATTGTACTTTGTTTTTAGATTATCATTCTAAAAGGGTAGATAGGATTTCAGATACTCAAGTCTTTGTGCTTGGAGATTGTTTTCCCGTCCCGGAGGAGGTGACGGAAGTCTTTGTGCTTTCAGGAAACTTCATTTCCTCTCTCCCATTTACATTTCAGGCTGCTGTAATAATTTTCTTAAAGGTTATTGTCACTTTTCTGAGAGGAGAAAAGAATATAATCTTTCCCGAAGAAAGAGGAAAGGTTGTTGTCTTACCCATATTAGTCTAAGTTAGTTAATAGTAAAGGGGGAACCTTCCCTTAATTAGGAGAGTTTTTATCTCACGTACTGTGGCTGAAACCACAATTTTGCATATTTTCAAGGTATACAAAATTTTCAACCAACACATGGGATCCAGATGGAGTACACCCATGGAGAGTTATGACACATGAATATTATTACAGTGTGTTGCTTCACCATCTTCAGCTTGGTGAAGATTTTGATGAATCGTGTGATGAACCACACTCGGTGATCCTTTTTTGTCGCTCACCACCAGCGTGAATTGAAATTCTTTCGATACCAATGATGAACTGGCCGGATTTGACTCAAACCCCAATTTAGTGCAGATTCTCTCTTCTTTGTGATTCGATTTATTGTTTTGGTGTTGCACCTTGTGTTACTCGTGTTTGATGATTAATGCCAATGATGTACATAAATTTAACAAGCATGTGCATATAATGGGAACACAAGATATACTAAACTAAGATGACAACTCAAATAATGACTTGATTTAATTGCCAAGACACTTTCTTCATACATAATAGATTGCATCCAAAATATAACTTTCATTAGGTTTCAACGGATACATCAAATAACATAGACTTTAACTTACAGCCAAAATCACTGTGAATAGTGATTTGCTACAGTACCCGCGCCCATTAAAATGCTCAAACAAAATTACATACGCATTTCTCCTTCCGAAATCTTGTTGGAAAAGCTTCTAATGATGAGGGCGCCCACTTTAGAAGAGAAAACAGCCACTAAGAGAAGGCGTTTTAATTACTTGATGAAGATGAAACCCTCCAAAGGTGCGGCTGGCTGTAGGTGATCAAATCAGCTCTCAAAAACTTCATAAAATGCAAACAACACCTTCAGGATGGCGTATGGAGTCTCTACAATCAAATACCCTTCCAATAGATGACTTCAACAACTTATAACCAGCAGATTCGAGCTCCAAATGCAAAAACAAGAAAATAACCAGCAACTTTAGGGTGGTCTTTCACACCTTCAAGATGCCCTAAATTCTAACTACAAGCCAAAACCAGGCTTACCCACTGCTGAAATTGAGAAACCCTAGTTTCTCTCTTCCACAATCTCCAACTCCCAAGTTTCATTCAACAAAATATCATCATGCATGAGAAGTTCAAACTTTCTCTTCTCCTTTTATAATTTTCACTTGAAATCACTATTCATTAAAAAAACACTATTCACTTAAGTTATTTCTTTTTTCACTTTATCAGTGAATAGTAACTGCAAAATATAAAGTGACCCCTTTAACAAATAGACACATGGTCCCCAAGCCTGAGTAAGTGAAATAAATGGTGATGATCAATATCTTAAGCTCCAATTATGCGCCAAACGCGCAAATTCACCACGTCACCACACTCCGAATACCAATACTGCCTTTAACCGACCAAGTGCCCATTCAAGTGACCCTCTATCCAGAACCACTAGCCTACGAGGATCGACATAATAGGCTAATCCAATGACTTTTGATGCTTTCATGAAATAATAGGACGTCACTGGATCATTTAGAAGATCAACGAGGTGTTGATATGGTGGGCTTCCTAATAGTTGGGATGTGGGCTTTTGGATCTACAGCCCTTGTGGTTTTGCTTCTATTTAGGACAAAATCCTTGAATATAGAAACTAAGGGGGTTATGGGACAAAATTGTAGGCGTAATGAAATGGAGTGCATTATCGTCTTTTATTAATTTCAGGAGTTTGGTGCAATGCACCAAAATTGCATGGGAGGTGCAATTTTTGGCATTACACTTTTCCCTCGCACTTTAGTGAGCATATGAACCCGCAGCATTTCTGCGAGAATAAAGTAGAACGAGGTTGAAGAGAATATACCCTAGAGGAAGAGGATGCAGGTCTTCAATTTGGTATATGCAATAGAGAAGCTAAGCTAGGACACGAAGAGTACACGGGTCTTCCATCCTACATAGTCGACTACAATCTCACCACAAACATGTTAGTTACAAACAAACACATTAGGCAAAAAAGTGAAAAATAGACATGATAAAATTCATAGACATGACATGACATAATTTGATTAGATAAAAGATAGCATTGATAGGTATGGATAGCAAGGCTAGAGACCATATGGCAAGCGAATAGGCCTATGGCTGTTGCAAACTGCATTGTAGGACAGTCACAAAAAAGATAGGTCTAGTCATGTTGGCGTTACAATCCGCACCTTTGGAGTGTGTATTGGCAACAAACAACTATGCACAGTGCGTAATGACTACTCTTCAAATTAGGAGGGGAAGCTCCCTCTTGTGTTGATATGCGTGGAAAAGTAAATGATCTAAATCCTATCTTTTTGACTCAGTTGGAAGAGGCACAAGGTTAAGAAAACCTAATACGTTGCAGCTAAGGATTTTCTCTGGTTTTGTAGATCTTTAACTACAACTAGGCTAAATGCTAAACCATCCTATTTCCTCAAGAAACAGAGCATGAGGACTTAGGAGCAGGGAATTGGTTATACGATAATCTTTAGGTCGGGATTTCCAAGGAGATGACGACACCTATCCGAGGCGTAGGCTGAAAGAAATATTTTTGGCAACAACAACAAATGACAATCCTCACTTCTAAATTCCCAAGAAGGTGACAATGAGGTGTAGATATGAAACAAAGATTATTAATCACGACAACACACGATAAGCTTTACTTCTAAATTCCCAATGAGATGACAACACCTATCCGAGGTGTAGATATGAAACAAAGCCTATTAATCACAACATGAAATAATAACTGGGACAACAAATTGTATAGACAAGACACGCATGCAATAAACAATCAAACCAGCAATTATATTTAATCTAAGTGAACCAGTACAATAATAATAACATTCAGGCAAGGCGGCTCAGCTATTTATTATCACCATAAAAGTTCATGAACAAATACTGAATAGCAATATTACAGGCAAGTTGGCTTAGCATGTATGCTATCATGCGCAAAAGTTAATTACAAATGAGCAAGGGTGCTTTTATTTATAGAACTCCAAGGTGTAGGGAACCCTAAAATCACCTTGAGTTAACATGAGTCTTGCAAGCATGCAAGAGTTTATTGCTAAACCTAAATAAATGAAACTATACAATTAACTGGAAAACTACCATCAGTTAATTGAAGCAAGACTAAACTAAACTAGACATGTGCAACATGCACGCCCTTATTGAAAGGAAAGTTAACTGATAACTAACATCAGTTAACCTATCCTAAGTAAGTCAAAACTCCTCGAAAGATATCTCCGAGGATGAGATAAACATGCATAAAATCAGCAATTAGAACTCAAGACTGATGTTGAGTTAACGACTGCTTCTAACTCTATCCTCGAGAATAACTGCAGGATCTAACTAACTAACTACTCGAAGCCATCACAGGCTATCACCTCGTCTAGGAACTGGTCGACCGTCTCATCTTCTGGCACCTTGACGCTATCCACGATGACAGACTGCCTATTCAACTCCTCACCATCTTTGATCATCCTCATGCATTCTTTGACCTCTTCAGTTGCCTTGTTGAAACTAGTTGTCATCAATAAGAAGTGATCCAACTTGGATGCCAAAGGATCTCCATCAAGACTATCACGAACAAGGTTCTCAAACTCGATTGGACTGCATCAAGCTCAGCGTATGTACCATCCTCAAGAAGATAGTGGCACGGAATTTGAGTAATAAACCCATTGATGAGTTCGAGAGCTCTGTCCACATTCTCTCTAAGCGCAACCATCCTTGTAGAGATTATTTCATTCCACCTTGAAGAGATGTTCTCTCCAAGCGAAAACCTTCCTTTTATCCTCATCTTCTACAATGGCATCATATGTAACCGCTAACTGAGATATGAGAATCAAGTCCTTCGGCTTGCCCTGTGCTACAGTCAACTCAAGCCGATGAATGCCTTGATGAAGATTATGTGCATCGTTCCTTAATTGATATAGCTCTGTGAGAAGGTATTGGCCTGCAACAATGGAATCTTCAATCTAGCCGTCCAAGAGCTTTCCATGATTGACTAATTGATCCAACTTTTGTTGTTTTGTAGGTGTCCCTTGAAGGTGTGGAAGACCAGGTGCTCTGCTCGAGTTTCCATGAACGAGATGAGAAATATACTGTCAGAGTTGCTTTATTTCAGCCTTAAGAAACGCTTTATCTTCTTCGTTCTTCATGACACACGCTTCAAGATTACTTGTGACAACCTTGAAGAGGCTCATGTCCATTTGCTGAGTGCTCTTGCCAAGATTTGCCTTGACAAAGGTGAAATCACCAACTTCAACTTTATCCAGGCTCTTGCCTTGTGGCCGTGTGGCAACTTCAATGAGTAATATTCAATAACATGCTGAACACCAAGTGTTCCATTGGTCTTCAAATGCTTAAAATTGCCTTGGAACACAATTAAGTAGACCAGATAAGACACCATATGAAACTCGTGGATTTTGAGGAATCTTGTGATTTGTTGGTGAAGGCACTCACTGATTAACATGGCCCAGTCAAAATGTTCTTTACCATCAATGATCTAAGAAATGACATAGAACATCCACAGATGGAAAATATTAGCTTCCTCCGGACCTGTAACCTGGTTGAGCAAAGTTATCAAAATAGCAATTTCATCCTTGAACTCCCCACGACCAACCTTCTTTGGCATGTTGGTCTTCTGCACTTTCAACCATCTCTAAGCAACTTTTCTTTGAGATCTTTCTTTTTCTTCATACCATATCTTATCACAAGCCTCAATGACTACAGTAAAATTGTCTGAGCGAGGAGGAATAGCAAAGCATTTCTCAACGTCCCTCAGCTTGAGGCTGGAAATGACTCTCCCATCGGCTGATCTGATTTGTCTTGTAGAAGAGTCGTAATGCTTAATGCAAGCAAGAACGAACTTGAGATCGAAAACCATGATAGGAATAGACACTGCTGCCAGCAACCTGGAACGCTCAAGATTCTTGACTGTAGGGCTGCTGGTACCTTCCAACGTGCTCAGTTTGACTACTGGATAGACATGACCCAAGTCTGAGTCCGAGGTTTTCAGAAAGTCATGCACCAAGACCGATTTGGCCTTGTAATCTATAGGGTTGAATTGCATTTTGAAAATATGGATTTTTGACTATAAAGTCAAGTATGTTCGGACAATTTTCAGAAAAAGCTGAAAAAGGCTTTGGATGAGGCTAAAATAGCCAGTTGCGGGAAATTTTTTTGGAATTTTTCTGAAACGTGGGTTTTGTAGAGAATTGAATTCTAAGAAAACCCAAATCATTAGAAATTCGAAAAAATGAGTTTTAGCGAGGCATGCAAAGGTTTTTCAGTCAAGAACACTAGGGGTTTTAGGGTTTCCAGGGAAATTTTTCTCGAGAAAAACTGGCATATGGGTTTTGTAGGCAATGGGATTCTAAGCAAACAGAAATGATTCAATTTTGAAAAATTTGTGTTTTTGACCCACATGCAAAGGAATCCTTGGAAAAAAAACGTAGTGCTTCTAGAATGGAAGCAGCGGGGCAATTTTCTCGAAAAAATCTAAGACATGGGTTTTGTTGTTGACGCTGAAATATGTGAACCCAGATGATCAGATTTTGAAAATTTCGCTGTTTACTTTGACATACAAGAGAAAACTAAGACAAGAATAGAAGAATTTGAGATAGAAAATAGAAGTTATTATTTTGCCTCAAAAAGTCGCCTATGCTTGAACTGGATTCGATGGAGTCTACATGCTCTCGAAAAATGAAGTCTGGAAAATGTATCTCTTGAACAATCTGGACCTGGCACTGCGAAGAACATTGAAAAATATTACTCGAAGCACCTTCAAATCTTTGTTTGCTCAAGAAAATCGTGTTTGCTTGCACCTATTATGAGAATATTGGACACCAATATGACTTAAATAAATAAATTTTACTCTGAAGGCGTCACAATATGCATTAAACTTAGGCGCCACCCTGATTGGACTTCAAAAATGTACGGCATCCTCTGATTGGACCCACAAAACTCAGTTAACTGATTGATAAATTCGCCCTAAATAGAGCGCTAGCTTCTGATTGGACCAAATTCAGTTAACAATACATGCAAAAATAAATCGCCCCTTTTGCAAGAAAAGATTAAGTTCAATTGAAGTCGACCAACTGAGAATTAAATAATATTTAAGTTTAGTTCACAATCTCCACTATTATAGGGTGCTTCATGCACTTGAGTCAAAAAGTCAAACTTTGACTCTAAGCGTCACTTTTCCAGAGTAAGAAATTTTCTTGAAAATTTCATTTTACAAACCTCATCAGAGACCATGTTCGACCACTGATTTTGATTGATTGATGTGTCCAAAAGACTGGCTGATAGTTTCATTGAAGAGCAGGATCAAAACTAACAAGAAACTCCTTGAAGTTGCAGAGCCTGATTATGAGATCTGAGGCTTCAAAATTCAGGGCGCCCCTGGCCTCCAAGGGTGCTTTTGGCTTCAAACTTAGTCAAATTTTCATCATTTTGAAGGTGATTTTGACCTCCATTCATCTCGTGTTCTTCGACATTCAACAAAACTTCAGAACTGATAAGCAGGCTCACTGCAGAGCTGGCTCCGTTTTGCACAAGAGCTCTTGGAGAACACTTTTCCAAATATCATCATCTGCTAGGTTAAAATCATGGGCGCCCCTAGCCTCCAGGGTCCTTTTGTTCCCAGAGATAGCCATTTTCCAAACTAGCTAAAATCACATTTAATCCTCGACTGTAGGTTGCTGACTTATCCTCTAACCCGACTGAGGTATGCAACGGAAAGCTAGAAGCATCACGGACAGGATGAATACTTGAGATCACCAGAAAGACTACATTTGAGGCTTCAAAACCTTGGGTGCCCTTGGCCTCTAGGGGTGCTTTTGTTGTTTCCTTGAGATTTTGACCATGATTAGACCTTATGTTTGACTCCTAATTCTGGTAGTTCGGCATCTCAGATTAACCCGCTGATGGATTTGTTGCGAAGCCTGATCAAGTCTGAGACAAACATCCTAGGTATCATTTGATCAAAAACCTTCATTTGGTCCCTCAAAAAGATGGGCGCCCCTAGCTAAGAGGCGCGCTTTTCACTCCAGTGTCGTCATTTTTACATCACCCTCATTTCCTATTCAATCTCCAGTATTAGGTGCTAGACAGATCCTTCAGATTGGCTTATAGGCTCATCGCGAAGCTGATAGTATTCCGGAGAAGTCTTCTTGGAAGTGAAAAATCTCGAAACTGAAATCTAGGCCTCTAAAATCTAGGGCGCTCCTAACTAGCAGGGGCTCTTTTGCTCTAGAGTTAGAAAAATTTCAATGATTTTCACCTCGGTGAGAAATCCCCTCCGAGACGAAGCATCATTTTGAACAAATCTCGCCATAGATTCTTCATTTGAGCATTTTAGGCTTAGATTTCAACGCCTGGTCTCTGGCCATCTGCCATTGACAACCTCGGAGGTCCTAACTTTTCACCTGAAAAAGCAAAATCTACCCACTAGACTTAAATTGACTTTTAACTAAATCTGACTTCACCATTGTGATCGTGAAGTGAAATAAGCCAATCAAAACAATTTTTAGTCAATTCTAACAAGTTTCAATTTTTAGGGTTTTTGACCTAAAAACAGGTGTACAAAAACCCTAATTTTCACTTTTTTCAAATTTTGCCGATATCCTTCTGACATCAAACTGACTAAAAGCCCATACTTGATTTTCCCAAAAACTACATTTTGACATCATTTTTACAAGGTTTAAACCATTTTAAGCAAAATGCCTTAATGAAGCAAAAAATTTGGTTTGGGTACAAGTCAGGCTACCCCCAAGCTAGACGATGAGACATAAGACATCAAGACATATTTCTGAGACATTTTTTTTGAAAAATGTAGTGTGCCACCACTCTGCTGCGTTGTCTCACAGTGTTTGTAGGTCTGATTTTTTTGTTTGTTTTTGTATTTTGTCTTTGGTGTTTTGAGTTTACTTGATAATAATGCTAAATAAGAGCTAAAGTACATGTACATGAAGTAAAAACTTCGAATAAACTAATCTACTAAGATACATCAGATAAAATACTCAATATTCGAAGCCAAATATGAGTTCTTCATTACATTATAGATTGCATAAAATAGATGACTTACATAGGATTCAAAAATTAGATACATCATATGCAATAATTCAACTTATAGCCATATAGCACTGTGAATAGTGTTTTGCTACAGTAACAAACCCCAATGGAATGCTTACAACTTTGGTTAGACGCAATTCTCCCACCAAAAACCGAATTGTAGAGCTCCCTAGGGCTGAGGCGCCCCTTTTAGAAGTGATTGCAGCCTCTATAAGGAGGCGTTTCTTTTTCTTAGGCTGCTACAAACCCTCATGAAAGGGCGGCTGGCTGTAGATGCACAAAACAGCCCCAAAACCCCACTAAAATGTGAACAGCTCCTTTGTAGATGCAAAAGGAGTCAATGGCAGCAAAATCCCTTCTAGAAGATAGCTCTAATCACTTGCAAACAGCAATATATGGCTCCAAATGAAGCAACCAAACTCAGATCAACAACCTTAAGGTGGTGTTTCACACCCTCAAGCAGCTCACAAATGAACAACAAGCCCCCTCCAGGCTCACCCACTGCAGAAATCAGGAAACCCTAGTTTCCCTCTTCCTCAAACTCCAACTCACAAGCTCAAGCAAGCAAAATATAACTCATAACCTGAGGGGGTCGAACTTCTCTTTTTGCCTTTTATAAGTTTTCATTGAAAAACACTATTCATAAAGTGAGCACTATTCACTTAAGTTATGATCTTTTTTCACTTTATGAATGAATAGTAACGGAAAAATATAAAGTGACCCCTTTAATTAAAAGACACATGGTCCCTAGGCGAAAGAAGGTGAAATAAATGGTGAGGATCATAATTTTAAGCACAAATATCACGCCAAACGCACAAATTCACCCCGTCACCATACTCCGAATATCAACACTGCAATTTAACGACCAAGTGCCCGTTCAGGTGACCCTCTATCCAGAACCATTAGCCTACGAGGGTCGACATGATAGGCTAATCCTTTGATTCTCAGAAGATTAATTAGAAGGGGACATTACAAAAAATAAGCTAATATGATAGCCCCCCCTTAGAATGATGTGTGCTATAGGAACGAGCACATGTCATTCTAATGAGACGAGAAAGACAAGAGATGTGACACGAAACACAGAGGGATGTATTCATGGGATTTTGTCACACAACGAACAACACATAGAATCCACAACATCATGAAAAGAGTAGAAACAAAGAATCAAGATCACAAGGGGATCCAATTATTCAGGGTCAAAATTGATCATAAATATATATATATATATATATAATAGTATAATGTATATGAACTGTCATCACCCCCCAAATAGATTGGAATGAGAAGAAGAGCACATGAAGACAATAAAAAGTCGGGTCAACATGGAAGAGGCCTAAATGTCCCAATGCGTTGCATCATTCCCAACGTAAAAAGAAAAGATTATGGCAATAAAAGAATGATAAGACAAATGGAACAAATGTATGAAAAAATTTCTCTCATGTATCCAAGTACCTACAAAGGTAGCAAGGGTCCTCTAGGCGAAAGCACAAACATTAACAAACAAGCACAAGGGAACACAAACAAACAAACAAGTCTAATCTAAAGATGTAGAAGAGGTATCGCTCTAGTCCAACACCTCCAACAAGTCGTCTTGCTTCTAGTCTAGATCATCGTAGGGTGAGGGAAGATGAGCCTGTAGGGGGAATAGCAAGAGTGGTGCTTATGCATGACCAACGTCATCGATCTAGCAAAAGTTGAGGACAGAGTTAGGATATCGTCCAATGAGTTGAACATACACTTCTCCAGAGTGAAGTGCATTGACTAAGCAAGAGGAGGAAAGGAAACCGAAGAGTCAGTGCCAACCTCTAGAAAAGGGGTAGTGACAAACTTAGGTGAAGGAGGTGCCTTCTCCTTCACAAGGATGGTGCATGCCAAAGCGGAACAAGAGGAAGCTAAGTCTTTTTGTGACCTCTGTTTGAAACGAGGTTAGACTCCAACTTACGCTTTAGCGAAGGATGTGGGATCCTCTTAGCGGAAGCAAAGAGGATCCTCATGTTTGATGGATGTGACATTCTGATGTGTTGGGATCCAGGCAGTGATAGGTTTGACACGTTAGTTCAATTGGATCTCGATGTGTTGCTTCACCACTTTCAGCATAGTGAAGTTTATATCAGAGTAACGCAGTGGAAGTCAGCAGGTAATGTGTATGGAAGACTTTCATTCTGGTTGTGGGATCCAAGGTTATCTATGTTTGGTACATTGCTCTATACCTGGTTAGTTGTTTACAGTGGTCTTGGGCATGGTTGGGCATACTACAAATTGATTTGGGATCCCGACATTTAAACAACAAGCCAGGGCATTCAGTTGAGATTGCTTGAGGTCAAGCAATTTCGGGGAGGGCGGACTGTAATGTTCCATTTTTAGCTAGCGTCGAAGTTTTGAGTATTAGCCTATCATCAGGTCCTCATAGGCTAATTTTGGTGATTAGAGGGCCTTGTGGGGGAGTTAATTGCTTCTTAAATGGCAGTTGACAATGTTTCTTCTCCAGTTCGTTGGCATATTCAAAGGGGATCTTCTTGGGTTTGTTGGTAAGTAACAACTAACACCTCACGGAGTAGAGTTGAGTACGGACTGACTATACACACTCTTGCCAATAGGTGCTCTTCAAATTAGGAGGGAAACTCCTCATTGTACGAACGACAATGCCTGTGGTGGAAATAAACTAAAC